>SKCR01049005.1:0-39948 GCA_019454045.1 Zanthoxylum bungeanum
TAATGGAGTATTGTATTCTATTTGATAGAATATCTTTTCTACGATACCGAGTAATGAAATTTTTTTATTACTTGGTGTGTAACATCAGATGTTGACGATTGTAGAAAAGAATTGACTTATTGAAGTCAAATGTGAGAACGATAAACTGTAATGGAACTACATAATTAATAAGATGAAAATACCCTTAGTCAACTTTGATGAGTGGTATTTATATCACTATTTCCCACTCATTTAACCTAATATTTTGTATAGTTTCTTGAGTTTTGTGAATATTTTGATGTGTTTTGTGTTATTTTGTAGATAAATAAAGTTTCAGGACATTCTGGAGGTGATTTGGGCCAAAACAGTGAAAATTGGACGAAAAATGACATTTTGGTATATTCCCGCGTCGCGACACCAAGACCTTCAGCGTCGCGACGTCTAACATGTGCTGAACAGTGCTAACGTGCACCGGGTCCACAAATCAGAATCTGAGAAAAGATTGACTTTGCTAATGTGCGCCGTGCCACGTGTCACCATCACAACTGATCTGCTAACATGCGCCGTGCCACATGTCAGCATCCTACGGTGCCGACAGTCATCATCGCCACGTGTGCCATGTGTCACTCCACGTCATAAGCCACATCACCAGGTTGACCAAGTAAAACTGCCACCTCACCACCACGTCATCATCAGCCAATCAGGATGTGCCACGTGTCGCAATCATACGGTGCCGACAGTCTCTTTCCCACGTGTCGCCACGTCACCGCCACGTCAGCGCCACGTCAGCATCAATCATTGAGTATCTAATCCTTATCTGACACGTTGCGGATAAGAATCTCATTGACCAATCAGAAGCCGCCACGTGTCACAATAATTGAAGCCCAACCACCTCGCCACGTGTCACCTTATCAGCTTATCCAGAATCTGCAAACAAACGCACCAGAGCATGCCACGTCGACAAAAGCTGGCGTAGCGACGCCAAAGGGCTTGGCGTCGCGACGCTGGAAGCCTACCGAGGCCTATAAATAGAGCTTCAAATTTCAGATTTAGTTGTACCACTCTCTCTCTTCTATTCTATGTAAAGAGAGAGTTTCTCTCTCTAGTTTCTTTTAGTTTTTAGTTTTTTTTAGTTTTTAGTTTTGTAAATAATTATAATTACGTTTTTTTAATATAATAATTTACTTTTTTACTTTTTACAGTTTTTACTATTTACCATGAGGAGGTAACTTCCCCAGCTAGGGTGAAAGGTAATTCTTTTACTGTTACTATTTAGATTAATCTCCCTTAAAAATAATATATTCACTATTTAAAATATTGACTTAAAAAGGATACCGCCAGATTGGTCGGTTGGTAATTCATTTTAATCTGGTTTAAACCTGACTAAACAAGGATACCGCCAGATTGGTCGGTTGGTAATTTAATTTTGGTTCCGCCTTTATGGCTGGTTGGACTTAATTTGACTTAATCAGATTACCGCTTATATGGCTGGTTGGAAAAAGAATCACAAGTTTATATATTATTTTATAGGAGATATCTAAAATAGTAAATAGTAAAAGTAATTCATTTTACCTTAGCATTTTATTTTATTTTACTTTTCAGCTTTTACCTTATGTCTTTTACATTTCAGTATTTTTACTTTATGTCTTTTACTTTTAAGTTTTTACTAGCCCTAGTTATGTGTTAGTTATCTGAGGTTGTGATGAATTCTAATATCACCGGTTTATAAGGGGTTATTTTATAGTTTGGGTAATTTAAAGGTTTACTTATTAAGTCTTAAGCTTAATGCTTCTTGTTGTCTGATCACCAATAAGATTGATGTGGTAAATCTAAAATGAACTAGACATAGGGATTTTAGGTTCAGCCTTAGACTTAATAGCCCACGATCTTCCTTGAGGATAGATAACCCTTTAATAGATTTCCTTATAGGATAGACATATACCTGTCGGGCGGGGGTAGCCATAATTGGAACTTAAACTTAATGAATCCATATAATTTGGTTGACATAGACATATGGTTCAATTGGGTTAAACTGGGTATTTGCGTCTGACCATCGACAGAGGCTTTTGCATAATTTAGTGTTCCAGGTTAGTAAACTGATTTATTACACAAACATAAAATAATCACTTCATCTTTTAAAAGATATTAGAATGATTCATAACCCTAGATCTTTGTGTCTTTTGTTATTTTCCTTAGTATTTTCTTTTGTCCTTTTATTTATTTATTTATTTTTGTAAAACCACATTCAACCAATCAAACAATCATTCTCTTTTCCCTCAATTATATATTTGTAAATAAATAGATTCAATAATTAATAACAACAGTAGGAATTAAGTCCTCGTGGGATCGATATTTTTATACTACTTGAACGATACGTGCGCTTGCGTTATTTTTCTTGAGTTATTAATTTTGAAGCTATCTAATTTACTTGTATCTAATTTTCTTTATTTTTATCTGTAATTTTTATTTCTTTCTTTTTCAGGTGGTTGAAAAATGGAACACTACTGGGAGATTGAGAGATTACGAACCTTACAAGAAGATACACCCCACATCTGGGAGCAACAGTCCGGTTTTTCTGAGGCATGTTGTGCAGCCCAATGACTATCACTGGATGCCAGAACCAAACACTATTACATTTGCTCATCAGAACGAAATGGGGAGATGTATGATTTGTGATGGTAACCACCCGAACGATCAATGCATATACTTTTCAGAGTGGCAGAATTATCAGAATCATTCAAGGTACGAAGAACCATCACATTTTCCATCTTATCCACCATCCACCTATGATTTCCATCAACAATCAGAACCATCAGATGAAAATCAGATGATTGACATGCTCAAAGATTGGGTCAAGAAACAAGACGAAAAGTTGGATACAATGCTTGAAACATGCCAGAATCAATTTGAAAGTATTCAGAGACAATCAGAATTCATTCTGAGACTGACAGATCAAACGAGATAGTTACCTCAAGAAGATTTATCAGATGAAACTGACAAACCCTTCGAGTACCCAGAGATCCACAATGACACTTCAACAGAGAAGGAGGCTGATCAGTATCAACAACCAGAGGTATTAGTTCAGGAGCCCGAACCAGCAAAGTCTCGATTTGATTTTTATTATTCTGACTCTGACGAGGATGAAGTTGATCTATTTCTACCAACTGCACCAACAACGGAGGATCAAACTTTCAATCCTCAAAATGAAGATCTTGGAGCATGTTTTACCATGATGTTTGAAGAAGATCTATCTGAACCATCCATTCCAGTCGTATCAGAGGATGAAAACCTAACGTCAGAAACATCTTTGCATCCTCAGGTTGACAATTTTGAAGCATGTATCTCACAGATGACAGATGAAGAGCTGAATACAAAAATTTTAAAATACATCTGTGAAGAAAATGTGGAACAAGAAGCAGAGCAAATGGAGGAGCAAATGTCTTACCTTAATAAAGATCCAGAGCATTCAGGAGAAACATCGTTGTTTTGGGGAGTACAAATCAAAGATATCGCCTAGAAGCTTGACAGAATGGAACTCCCATTCCAAGTCAAGCACCATATGAGACCTCCTGATTTTCTTTCTTTCTTTGCAGGAATCACTGGAACAACAAGGAGCAAAAAGGTGGCACGAGCACCGAATATGACAAAATTCTTTTTGCCACTTTACCGTTGGAAGAGACCCTTCAGAAGCAACGCTCACGGGATTGCCTTTAATCGGACATCCAAAATGACATTGAAACCTCCTTGACAGATGGATTTCAGTCACGTCTGGCTGAAGATGAAAAATTTAGCGCTAGCAGGGAGGCAACCCATCCAATTTGTTGTAATTTCTGTTTTCATATTTTGTGTATACATGTTGTAGAGTTTTTAATTTTGTGTGTTATTTTTGTAGGGAAAAACACAAACGAAGTATTTTAAGACGGAAGGAATTGTGTTTGGCAATCAAAGATGAGAAACAATTCATTAGCGATGGCTAAGTAAGGAATAAAATCATGAGACACATCCTAATGAATTTATACTAAGCGAGTGGCGTATTGCGTACACAATTCCGTTGCCTTAATTATTGCTTTGATTCGCTTTTCAGTTGTAATTATCTTTATTTTCATAGACAGGATCCAGACTTTTTGACCTTTCACGATTTCTTTTGTTGTTTAGCTAACAATCGTCATTTGGAAGATATTAGTGCTATTATTACTCACCCTTTTTCAGGTACTATAAATTCAGCCCGTCATTACACTTTTGAAGGCATCCTGATTTGAAAAAGAAATACATATAAAAAAATGGAAGCCACTTCAAGAAGATGAATTGAGAACATCTGTGTGTTTTGCGGTAGTAGTGTTGGTACTAAACCGCAATATGTAGAAGCAGCACAGGAATTGGGTCGAGTCTTAACTGCAAGGAATATACACTTAATATATGGCGGAGGCAATCTTGGACTAATGGGGATCATTTCAAAGGCTGTACAGGAAGGAGGCAGTCATATTTTGGGAATCATCCCAAAACCCTTGGCAGAGGCAAATCTTATTGGATCATCAAACGGAGAGGAACTGATCGTGCCAGGTATGTCTGAACGACTGGTAGAAATGATTAACCGTGCTGATGCTTTTATCGCTTTGCCAGGTGGCTTGGGTACATTTGAGGAAATTTTTATAGTTCTATCTTGGGCGAACCTAAACATACACCAGAAACCGCTTGGACAGCTCAACGTTGATGGATTTTATGATTTTCTTTGTGTGTTTCTTGATGATGCTCGAAGAAATGGGTTCGTGTCAAAACCTATGAAAGAACTCCTCTTCACTGCCAGAACTGCTCCGGATCTAATTGACCAACTCTTAGCCTATGAACCACAAGTTGACGCTATCCTTTCAAAGATAAATTGGTCCGAGGACGATTGTGGTAAGAGGCGTCGGATTAATCTGGATCTTAACCTTTAATTTCCTGTAGATTTCAGCTAACCAGGTACGACCTTCTTAACTCTCATTTTACTGTTTAAGACATTGGGGACAATGTCTCATTTAGGTTTGGGGGAGGGAATTAGTTGATCAGTACCTTATTTTTAGTTTGTGTGTTGATTTTATTTTTAGTCCAAAATTTTTCGAAAAATACAAAAAAATTGAAAAATTTTAAATTTTTTTTTGTGTTTTTGTGTTTTTATTTTGACTAAAAAGGTGAAATTAGTAAGAGATAGCTGAGTAAGGAGTTTCCACTCCTGAGACGTATCTCAAGCCTATTTTCGAAATAAGTTAATTGTTGTTTATTTCCTTTTAAATTATTTAATTTGTGAATTCTCCTTAAAACGGACTAAAATGGATCTTCATATGCTCAGTTGACAGATATTATCAACATATATAGTAACATACGGACATGAGCTAAATTGAAAAGTTTGTAATATTCAGTGCTCTAGTTTAATTGGAGGAAGCATCTCAAAAAGCAATGGAGAAAAGAAAAAAAAAACATATGAGATCCGAGTTATTAAGTCTGTAAGGGTGTCTTAACACCTAGTGCTCTAAAACCAACTGGTTTGGGAGTCACTGGCCCAAAGCTCGCTACATGGATCAAAGATGCTGCAAAAATATATATATCTGAAGTCTGAGTAATTAAGTCCATATGGGTGTCTTAACACCTGGTGCCCTAAAGCCAACTGGTTTGGGAGCCACCGACCCAACACTCGCTACATAGACGGAAGGTATTGTATATAAATAAAAAATAGAGAAAAAATCAAAGAAAAAATCTGAAAAATCCGAAAAATTATTCCATTGCTACAAAAAGGTGTGAAATCTGATAGAAATTTAGGACAAAAATATTACTCTCTTATCAACTGCACTTATGACTGTTGTGGGCAAAAATAAGTTGTTTAATATTTTGTTGGCTATATATATGAAGAATGGTAAAAATAATCGGAGAATTTACTTATTCAGTAATTTAGAATAAAACAAAACAACTAGTAACTTGGAGTAGAAGTTTCACCTGATTAGTCACTAACATCCTTATTCTCTTTTTGCTTGTCTTTTTGCTTTTGTGTGCATTAGTTTTACTACATTTTTACTTTTGTAAAATGTTTGTGGGTATCATTGATGTAAACCCTCACGAGACTACAACTCGTCCACTAGGGACACCTAGGGGTTTAAAGGCTTATGCATACGCTAAATGCAACTGTGATCCCTTCGAAAGTGGCTTAGTTAATTTATTTATGTTATTTTATGTTTTGCTCGAGGACTAGCAAAATGTTAGGTTTGGGGGTGTGATGAGTGGTATTTATATCACTATTTCCCACTCATTTAACCTAATATTTTGTATAGTTTCTTGAGTTTTGTGAATATTTTGATGTGTTTTGTGTTATTTTGTAGATAAATAAAGTTTCATGACATTCTGGAGGTGATTTGGGCCAAAATAGTGAAAATTGGACGAAAAAGGACATTTTGGTAAATTCCCGCGTCGCGACGCCAAGACCTTCAGCGTCGCGACGTCTAACATGCACCGAACAGTGTTAACGTGCGCCGGGTCCACAAATCAGAATCTGAGAAAAGATTGACTTTGCTAATATGCGCCGTGCCACGTGTCACCATCACAACCGATCTTCTAACATGCGCCGTGCCACGTGTCAGCATCCTACGGTGCCGACAGTCATCATCGCCACGTGTGCCACGTGTCACTCCATGTCATTGTCACGAATCAGCCACATCACTAGGTTGACCAAGTCAAACTGCCACCTCACCGCCACGTCATCATCAGCCAATCAGGAAGTGCCACGTGTCGCAATCCTACGGTGCCGACAGTCTCTTTCCCACGTGTCGCCACGCCACCGCCACGTCACTGCCACGTCAGCGCCACATCAGCATCAATCATTGAGTATCTAATACTTATCTGACACATGGCAGATAAGAATATCATCGACCTATCAGAAGCTGCCACGTGTCACAATAATTGAAGCCCAACCACCTCGCCACGTGTCACCTTATCAGCTTATTTAGAATCTGCAAACAAACGCACCAGAGCGTGCCACGTCGACAGAAGCTGGCGTAGCGACGCCAAAGGGCTTGGCGTCGCGACGCTGGAAGCCTACCGAGGCCTATAAATAGAGCTTCAAATTTCAGATTTAGTTGTACCACTCTCTCTCTTCTATTCTATGTAAAGAGAGAGTTTCTCTCTCTAGTTTCTTTTAGTTTTTAGTTTTTTTAAGTTTTTAGTTTTGTAAATAATTTTAATTACGTTTAGTTAATATAATAATTTACTTTTTTTACGTTTTACAGTTTTTACTATTTACCGTGAGGAGGTAACTTCCCCAGCTAGGGTGAAAGGTAATTCTTTTACTGTTACTATTTAGATTAATCTCCCTTAAAAATAATATATTCACTATTTAAAATATTGACTTAAAAAGGATACCGCCAGATTGGTCGGTTGGTAATTTAATTTTGGTTCCGCTTTTATGGCTGGTTGGACTCAATTTGACTTAATCAGATTACCGCCTATATGGCTGGTTGGAAAAAGAATCACAAGTTTATATATGATTTTTTGGGAGATATCTAAAATAGTAAATAGTAAAAGTAATTCCTTTTACCTTAGCATTTTATTTTATTTTACTTTTCAGCTTTTACCTTATGTCTTTTACATTTCAGTATTTTTACTTTATGTCTTTTACTTTTAGGTTTTTACTAGCCCTAGTTATGTGTTAGTTATCTGGGGTTGTGATGAATTCTAATATCACCGGTTTATAAGGGGTTATTTTATAGTTTGGGTAATTTAAAGGTTTACTTATTAAGTCTTAAGCTTAATGCTTCTTGTTGTCTGATCACCAATAAAATTGATGTGGTAAATCTAAAATGAACTAGACATAGGGATTTTAGGTTTCAGCCTTAGACTTAATAGCCCACGATCTTCCTTGAGGATAGATAACCCTTTAATAGATTTCCTTACAGGATAGACATATACCTATCGGCGGGGGGGTAGCCATAATTGGAACTTAAACTTAATGAATCCAGATAATTTGGTTGACATAGACATATGGTTCAATTGGGTATTTGCGTCTGACCATCGACATAGGCTTTTGCATAATTTAGTGTACCAGGTTAGTAAACTGATTTATTACACAAACATAAAATAATCACTTCATCTTTTAAAAGATATTAGAATGATTCATAACCCTAATCTTTGTGTCTTTTGTTATTTTCCTTAGTATTTTCTTGTCTTTTTATTTATTTATTTATTTTTGTAAAACCACTTTCAACCAATCAAACAATCATTCTCTTCTCCCTCAATTAGATACTTGTAAATAAATAGATTCAATAATTAATAACAACAGTAGGAATTAAGTCCTCGTGGGATCGATATTTTTATACTACTTGAACGATACGTGCGCTTGCGTTATACGTGTGTGTTTACGCCGGTCAAACTTTCGTATAAGTCCAATAGGATGTTAGAATCATTTACAAAGTATTTGATACTTATTGGTTCTGTTGTTTTCTTATTGTAGAAAAATTATCCTACAACTTATAATGGGAGCGATATTTTATATCGATTTCGGAAATTACCATTGAACCATAGATCTAAAATTGTTCATAGCATACTACGATCAGGTTTTGAACTTGATTAAGCTTTTGTTATGAATTTTTCATAAAATGTGCAAATTGTTTGCGTAGCAAAAACAAAGTGAGCTTGATAAATGTTTGACCTTTATAGTATCACAGTGAGAAATGTTATACTCAGTAGTCTAATGTCGATTCTGAGAATACTTGTCTCTAGTCGCACTAATTGAACAGTCAGAGATCTGTTGGTTAATGTTGATATTAAACTATATATTTTGGCTAAAGAATGTAAAATGGCCTTCTTGAATGGTTTCTTCGAATGAGAGATCGGTGTGGTTTCTTTGTTTGAAGAGTTCATTCTAGAATGGCTATGGAGTTTGTATTCTGCTAAGATCACAGTTTGATATACTAGCTTATAAAGCCTATTGTAGACTCAAATAAGCTTTTCTGAAAATCTGTGTTCTCTAATTTTGATACAGTCAGATTGACTGATTTTATCAAAAGCACAGAGAATACATAAATGATAGTAGGGTCAGTAGGAGCGTACGGATTTCTTTCTAGTGGTATATATCATAACTACATTATCATTATTAAAGTAATAATGAGATGTTAGTAAAGTAAAACGTTTACTTAAGTCTTCTTTTCTCCGTGAAAGCAGTGGGAGTAGTTTCTGATATATTTGATATAAAGTTTTATATATGATATAAAACAAGAGACTTGTGAGATACTCCCATTAGTCATGCATTAGATATGATCTAATAAAGGACACAGTAATACTATCTGTATGACAGTTAGTATAATTGTTTGACAGTTAACGTGTCTTTTATATATATAGTATTAATCTTTCATAAAGGATGATTCCTTGGTCGAAAGAGAAATTGATTAGAGTGTCTAGTCAATCTTATGCATCGTAGGATGATGACGTAATAAATACTATATTATGTGCGATTAACGATATCAATTTAATCGTAATTGCTTTGAGTTATTTTGATATGCTACATACCATATGATAGATCTTGAGACATGTTCTTTGTGATCTTTGAGATATTAAGAACAAATTTCTAATTCATGGAGAATTTAGTCTGCAACCATAAGGTCAGATTAGTTTTGATTCTAATTATGACATTAGATGGTCTATGTCATATAAAGTCAGAAAAGATGCAGTGGGAGTGTCACTGTTGATTCTACGGAACTAGTGGAATCAATTATGACTTTTGAGGTATTAACTTAAGAAGTTGCAAAGTGACCTCAATGATTAGAAGTGTTGATATTAGTTTTGTGCTTGCGGTTGTCTTATAGTATTTTGGATTTGATCCATATATACTTAGACAACTCAGCAGCTATAGCACAAAACTGATATAGCGTCTGATTCATATTGATGTAGAATTTGGATTCTGCAGAATATGAATGATGTTGGATAAAGAAATCGATTAGGTTTGTTGGACAGACTTGATCTGGTAAGCGGACTTACTTGTTGTTGCCTACCTTTTGAGTGCAAGATGAGCTCTTAGGGCCATGAGCATGCGATACACATTAAGATATGTATAGGATACTGTGGATTGACACTAGAACAAGTGGGAGAAATTGTTAGGGTTGATGCTTGGAGTGCCAATCCGGATCGTATTTATGTCGGATTCATAAATATGAATAATTTCGTTTTCCATAATATTAATAATTTAATGGTAGTACCCTTGTCTTTTATATAGATATTCGATCTAATTACGATTGGATATTCAATTACGATTAAATCGAAACTAAATTTGGTTTAGTGATACGTGTATATTAGACAAAGACCCTAGGATTTATAATATAGTGTGTAGTTGCAACGTAGTTTGTAATTGACATTGGGAAGCACACTATAAGATGTATATCCTTAAATAAAGTTCATGGTCAAGATTTACGAACACGAGTCGGTTAGTAAAATTCGCTGAGACCAGTACATATTGTATATCGTGACTTGGTTCGATGGTTTATCCAAATGAACCATGAGTCTCGGGAGACTCGTATAGACATATAGGTGTTTATTTGATAAACACTGAACGACTCACTGAAGATTTCCTAATAGATGGTACACCAACGTCAATAAGAATCTTCTCAAGTTGAGCGAGCATAGTGGTCATTCGACTTGAGATACCACAGTGGGATATATGAGTTATCCTTCATACTTTGATGGCAGTCATGTCACTGATCTATTTAGATCAGACCTCCGTATGTTCGTTGGGTGTGGACTGATGCTCATGATATCCAGTGCGTATAAAGATAGGATCCGTCAGTCATGTGTACAGGGCATAGGCATCCTCACATGTTTACGATCTAGTAAATCCATGGCCGTGGTATAACTTTGGAAACAAGTTCCGAGTGTTATTTAGAGATCGTAAATTGAAAGTCGACTATATTATACCGAACGTATTTGACGTTCTCATCTATATCCCAGGTATAATATGGATAGCCTGTGACAGAGAGATTATACATATGCAATGACCTCGACTTGCATAGTTTAGCGATATTATCTGTGGTCGTCATAATCAATGAGTGGGTCGATTATTGACACGAAATTGGATTTCGTGATTGATAAACCTAAACTTAGAGAGTCCCATAATATGAAGTGTACTCGTTGAGCACTTGGGCAACGCGATATGAATAATACAGATTATTCATAATACTTCATCGGATTAAGTGAGTTAATTCGAATCGTTTAATCGATTAAACGATAACACATGCATTAGGGGATTTTTGCCATTCGTAATTATTGTGTATTTGTATTTGATACATAATACGATTAAATACACATTAATTATTTGTCAAATGAGATTTTGACACATGCCATAAATATATGTATTTTTTATTTATTATAAATAAAAATACATATATAATAATAATTATATTAATTGATTATTTGGATATTTAATTGTTAAATATTTAAATGATTAATTAATAAACTTTTTTCATAAATGTTATGAAATTTATCCAATTATTATTTGTTCACATGGCATGATTTTATTAGGCTTAAATGTACAAATTTTATTTGCTAACATTAAAGCTTATATTTATTAATTGGATTAATTTGTTCAAAATGAACATTTTGCCCCCATTATGTCCGTCATGTATATTTAAAGAAGGAAAATATTTTCTTCTTCCATATTCAATCATCCATGGCAGAAAATGAGTAAAAGAAAAGCCCTAAGGTTTGTTTGATCAAACCATGAAGGAAAATTCCAGAAAAGCCTAGGATTTCAAGAGATTAAAGGTAATATTCTATAACCCTAAGCTTGAAATTAGTTTCTTGTTTTTCATGAATTCTTATAATGGTTCTAGGGTTCATTTAATTCTGAAAAATTGGGGTTTTTGGTTGTGGATGATGGATTGGAAGTGTTGATGCATGTATGAAGTAGTTTTGGATGGAATTATTGTAATTTTTGTCCAATTCGTTCATTTGATGACATGTTGGCATTCTAGAGTGTTATGACCACTCTTTTAATGCCTATAATTGTTCTTGGGTGGTTCATGTGTGGTGACTTTGATTGGTGTTGAATTTAATTTGATTAATATTGAAAAATTTGATTTAAAGTATGAAATTTGGTAATTTCGGTTTCTAGATCAGATCTGAGTAAACTGTAAATTATGTGATGAATTTGATGTCATATGAATGTATTGGATGTCTTTTGGGAGTTGGAACAATTGCCGAAAAGTGTTTCGGAATTGAAATAAGCGAAAACGGCTAAAAACTGCGTTACCAGGTGACTTTTGAGTCAACCGGGTGACGGCTGCCCAAACAGTGAATTTGTCACTGTTCGGGCAGCCCATGAACTGCCCTAACACTATTGGGGCTGACTCGGGTAGTCCCTATAAGTGTTGGGTGGTCGGTTCGGTCAAAAGACGTTTTACGTCATTTTGCGAAAAAATATTTTTCGTAAAACATTCACGACGTTTCATATATATTTATGTCATTATTTGATATTGGATAAATAGGTTTAGGTGAAATATGAATGAATTATTCATATTAGATATTGAATAATTTATTTGGTAATTTAAAAAAGTTTTAAATTACGATTTTGCCCGAACCGCACTTCCGCTGCGTCAATCGCCCAAAACCCCAACATGAGCTTCCTCTATTTTCGCATTGCGATGGTCACATTCCAGAACCGAAGTAGAGAGAAACTTCCCATTTCACGTCGCGACGCTGGGTGTTCGCGTTGCGACGTTTACTTGTTTTCAGGAGCCAAAATCAACTTCATCTTCACTCTCAACTTTTACAACAACACTAATGCCATAACAACAACAAGTATATAAAATATCACCCTTATCACCATCTCACATTCTTTTCATAAATTCTAACTTAGTTATATGCTTAGGGATTTCACAAATTGTGGGTTTCTCACAATCACTATTTTCTTAACACAAAAATCATCCAATCATCATCAAACTCAAGCTAGCAACATACCACAATCATCAAATCATCAAAACTCAATGTATCAAGAATTGGGTCAAATATTTCCTTACCTTGAATCAAATCTCCCTTCACTAATAGAACTTCCAAGCTTTCTTTTCCCTCTTCCTAGACTTGCATGTGATTATTAATTCTTTGTGTTATCTTGGAATTGGTTGAAGAGATGAAGTAAATTTATGAAATTTTGGCTGTGGAGTTCTCGGCTAGGGGGAAAAATTATAGGATTTCCAAATTTGATTTATTTATTTCTAATACATGTTAGCTATTTCATTGAGAAATCTTGAAGGTTTTGGTCTTTTCTAGCAAAATGAGGGACTTGGGCCTAAATATTGAATTCTTTTTGGGCCTTGACTTGGGCTAATCTTATTCCAACTTTACTTATGGCCCATATATGTTATTATAAGGCTAGTTGGGTTTGACTTAAAAATTGGCCCACTAAGTCGTCCGTAAAATTTGCTAGGGGAAAAATAAATTTTATCTAAGTCTCCAAGTTACTATTCAAATTGAGTTATGTAATTTTATGTCGTTACATAACTGGGGTGCAAGATTCTGACAAAAAGAGAAACGAAAAAATGCTACAAAACTCATGAAAGAAAATGAAAATTAGACAACTACAAAATAAAGGAAAAGAAAATACATCAATCACAGTACATTGGGTTTGAAAGGAAAATAGATTCTTGATAATTTGAACACTCCAAAAATGATTTCAGATGTTTTCCATTCACTTTATATACATCATCATCCCTAGGATTCTCAATGTCAATAGCTCCATATGGGTAAACGTGCTTCACAATAAATGGGCCACTCCATTTGGATTTAAATTTTTCAGGAAATAAATAAAGACGATAATTATAAAGTAAATTTTTTTGACCAATTTCAAATATTTTTCGTGAAATTCAACTATCATGAAAGACCTTAGTTTTAATTTTACGAATTTTCGCATTCTCATATGAATCATTCCTTAACTCTTCAAGTTCATTTAATTGCAGTTTACGTTCATCACTGGCATTTTCAAGGTTTGAATTGAATACTTTAATAGCCCAATATGCCTTATGCTCAAGTTCTACAGGTAAATGACAAGGTTTTCCATAAACTAGACGATAGGGAGACATTCCCAAAGATGTTTTGAAAGCTATTTGGTATACCCAAAGTGCATCAGTCAGTCGAAGAGACCAATCTTTGCGATTTGGGTTGACCGTTTTTCCAAAATTTATTTGATTTCCCTATTAGCTAGTTAAACTTGACCATTTGTCTGAGGGTGATAGGAGGTAGAAATTTTATGTGTAACTTCATACTTTTTCATTAAGAAAACAAAAGGCATGTTGCAAAAGTATTTACCTCAATCACTTATAATGGCCCGAGGGATTCCAAATCGACTTAAAATATTCTGTTTTAAAAATTTAATCACAGTTTTGTGATCATTATTTCGACAAGGAATCGCCTCAACCCATTTTCAGACATAATCGACTGCAACTAATATATATGAAAATCCAAATGACGGTGGAAGTGGACCCATGAAATCTATTCCCCAACAATCAAAGAGTTCGATGACAAGGATGAGATTTAAAGGCATCATGTTTCTTTTTGAAATGGATCTCAACTTTGATAATTTTTAGAAGTTTTACAGAAAGCATGTGCATCTTTAAAAATGGTGGGCCAATGAAATCCGCACTGTAATATTTTTGCAGCAGTTTTCTTAAATGAGAAGTGACCTCCACATACTTTTGAATGACATGACTGAATAACCCAGCTTATCTCAATTTTCGGTAGGAATCGTCGAGAAATTTGATCAGGGCAATACTTGAACATATATGCATCGTCCCAATAGAATCTTTTGACTTCAGTAAAAAATTTCTTCTTGTCTTGATGGCTTCAATCTGGAAGTGTTTTTCCTGATGCAAGGAAATTGATCATATTAGCATACCAAGGCATTGTATTTACAAAAAATAAAAAAAAAAATATTTATCAGGAAAATAGTCATTGAGAGGAGTTGTATCAATTGATGACTCATTTGTGAGTCTCGATAGATGATCTGCAACCACATTCTCTGCTCATTTATTGTCCTTGATTGTGAGATTTGAATTCTTAAAGCAGTAAAATCCACCGTAGTAATCTTGGCTTTGTATCATATTTAGACATCAAATATCTAACAGCATCATGGTCAGAATAAACAACAGTTGAGGAAACTATTAAAGATGATCGAAATTTATCTAATACAAATATTACAGCAAGTAGTTCTTTTTTTTGGTAGTGTAATTCATCTGTGCAATGTTTAATGTTCTACTAGCGATATAAATTACATACGGCTTACCTTCCTTTCTCTGTCCTAATACTGCAACAACTGCATAATCACTGGCATCACACATTAGCTCAAAAGGCAAAGACCAATCAAGAGATTGCATAATAGGAGCAGAAGTTAAGAGACTGATAATCTTTTCAAATGATTTTTGACATTCTTATGTCAAATGTTGAATGTTTTAATAGGAGGTTACACAAAGGTTTGGATATGATACTAAAGTTTTTAATGAACCTCCTATAAAATCATGTACATCATAAGAAAAAACGGATTTCTCTGACTATTTTTGGTGGTTGCAATTTAGAGATTACCTCTATTTTTTCCTTTCCAATCTCGATACCTTTAGATGACACAATGTGACCCGAAATATTTCTCGAATTAGTCATGAAATGGCATTTTTCCTAGTTTAACACAAGTCATTTTCTGCACATCTTTTCAAAATATTTTCCAAGTTATTCAAGCAATTATCAAAAGCGTTCCCAAAAACAGTTATATCATCCATAAAGACCTCTAAACAATGTTCAACAATGTCACTAAATATACTTAACATGTTGTAGGAAACGCTTTCCTTACACAACGGAAGCACATTAGGTACCCGGGATCGGACTAGAAAAATTTTCTTGCCCTTCTCTCCTCTTGGCCGAAAGTTACCAGCTCTCCACGCCATTTTGCCCAGCCTGCCTTGGACCAGTTTATTAACTGGTCACGCACCAATCAATTTGATCACGCCACTTTACATGCGATTCATTGGAGTCAGCCACGTCTAGATCCCAGCCACGTTCAGATCACAGACAACTCATAAGAAAAATTCATGGCATGATCACAGTGCGCCACATAGTTGATCATCAACATGCCCTCCACATGTACAACTCAAATAAACAAAATACAGCCATATCATAGTTGTGTAATGTTGCAAAACTATTTTGCATTTAAAATACATGACTTAGCTATCCATGTTCACATCATGCATCACGTCCTTTGCCGTTTAAGCTTTTTCATGCAACATGAGTCATGTATTTGATTTTGCCGTGAGCACATATCAGCCTTGCGACTTGGATTCACGCAATTTGGATTTTGTCGTGAGTATGCATAAGGAATCGAATCCACCACTTGATCTTGAGGCAGTGAGCACAACAAGTCTCACTGCCGAGTACCAAACAACAAGACGATGGAGATGATTATTTGTTCGACACCATAAATTATTCCAAGCTATGTATCATTACCAACAGAAACTAGTGTGGGCTAGACTCACAAAACTAACCTCTAAACATTTTAGATATTAAAGTCACACAAGGTTCTCTTTTATTTTTCTTCTTGTTCTTATTTTATTTTTCACAATACTTGAGAGAGTTTTCAAGAAGAAGAAGATGGAGGCTAGGGTAGAATGAAAAGTATTAGCTAAAAAAAAAAAAAAATTTACATTTTTTTATATTTAGGGTTATTTGTTTCCAAAATAAATAAAACCCTTTGTATTCCTCCAATGAATTTTCGGCCAAGCATGAATTTTTGTATTAATTTTGAAAAATAAAATTTAATTACCATAATGAAATATATGTTACAAATTTAAAAGTGTAATTACCTTTCAAAAATTGTAACCACCAAATTTAAATCCAAGAGTTATGCAACCTAGCACAACTCAAAAAGATTTTCCAAATTTAATGCTAGAGTTTTGCAACCTAGCATAACTCACCAAGGGTTTCCAAAACCCAAAATTTAGAAATTCCAAATTTGGCCTCATTAAATTATATCATATATAATTTAATATTATGCATTCAATAATTATCATATAATTATTAAAACCATATATTAAATTTTAATATATAGTTTCAAGTGTGACAAAATAATATTACTAATCATATTAATAATATTTGAGTATTTGAGTATATAATTGGACTATCCAATTATATTTAATTTGCTATAGTATATTGAGCTAGCACAGGGACCAAACGGACCTACGGCTCCGAGCTCCAATAATCTCGAAATATTAATTAAGCTCTTAATTAAATATTTTGAATTATTAACTCCGAGATATTGTTGGGTTTTCTAGGTCAAACCAAGATCAAATTAAGCTATGAAAAGTGCGAATACATCAAAGTAAAGTTGCGGAATACTCACTTTAATCGGCTTTTGCGATGCGAAGAATAACAAAAATATTCCTTGAAGCTCTCGGCCAAGGTCCATTTGTGCTCCTTGTGTGTTCGGCCAAGCCCCTCCATGGATGATCTTCAAGCTCCAAGCTTTGTGAATGGATTCCATGCTCATGAATGAGTTTCCCTATCACCTTTTGTAAGACTCCTTTGGTGTGCTAGCATCATTGAAAAATTGCAACAATTTTTCTATTTCCCTTTTGTCTAACTCTCGGCCAAGGAGAAGCAAAAGAGATGGAGAGAAAATGATGGTGAAACTCACGCCCAAGTGAGTGAAGAGAGAGGATGAAGTTGGTTGTTTTTATTTCCAAAATTTAATACAACTTACACTTTCCAAAAAAGTGGTACAAGGCAATTAAAGCCTTTCAACTATTCACATCACTCAAAAGTGACTTACATCACATCACTCAAAGTTGATATGACTTACATCACAAGAATGACTAATGATGTGACGCGTGATGTGACTTATGGGCCCCACTTGATTCGAAATGCGAGTGGGCCCGCAAACAATCCTGGGCTCGGGTTCGTTAATTCCGAATTAACGAATTTTCCGTTGCGACATAATTAAATCAAATTTAATTAAATAATTATGCCTAGCAAAATTACTATTCACGTCGCTTGCGAATTAATTCTAAATTAACTCGTTTGCCCGAATTAAAATCCAATTTTAATTCCGCGTCGAAATCTAATTTCGTTTAATATATCGAATATATTACTTTATCGATTAATTCCAAATTAATCGTTCTCTCTCTTTAAATAGTATTTTATCCCATATAAAATATCTCTGTAATTAGTCCCAGATTAATTTTCTCTCTATACTAATTAATCCCAGATTAATTATGTCCGAGTCATACGTCAGCGGTGAATCTTCAGGAAGCGACCCATGAGATCCCCGGATATGTTGGCAGTAAATCTGGTCGTCGGACTATCCGAACACGTACGTACCTAATACAACGTTTTTACCGATTTACAAGACATGGTTGGCTTCTAGCAAAGCACAGTCCCTACCCAATTCTCCAGAAATATTCTTAAAGAAATATGTAACTATATCAGGCATAGTATACGTAGTATTGCGTATTGCGATCCAGTATCGGATGTCACATGCTAGGCCTGGGGCTGGAATTGTGTATGCCCCGTACGAAGCACATATCAGATCTCTGGTAACTAGTCTCTATAATCGGATAAGCATGACCTAGTCATATTATCCCGATAGCTGCAGCATTTAAGAGCACCAGTTCCGTATCCTACGTGACCATCATCTCTATATGAATGAAGTGATACTTCCATCTTGACATCACACCCAATACACTACGATTCTCAATATACCCAGAAAAGGTGTACACAGAACCTGTTAAAGCCATGGACGACCAAAACCAAAGTATATTGATTGTCGCAAGTATTAGCGATACAAGTCTCAGGTTAAGACCAAATACACCTACCCTGATTCGGACTTCCATAGACACATAGTCATACTACCAATGGAATTCCGAGGGGTCTATCCAGAGCGAAGCTGTTTCTGTACCATCGGTAAACACAACCTCCTATTACACTTGCATAAGTATCCAATACTTAAATATATGAGAACTATGCCGTTATGCTCCCACAACGCGCACAAGTACAATACTAGTCCATTCCGCATTATCGATGTCCAATCTCGATAATACTACGACTAGGGATGTTTTAATGATTAAACCTTAGTGGATTAATACTGTCTCATATCTTGTTAATCCGGAACTAATCATATGGACTTTTATCATTTATATATCCCGGTAATCCAATTACAAATGATAAAAGAGTAATTTCCTTTGTCACATAGTTAATTTGTACAACAACACAATGTTCTATACAAATAATGATGCTATGGGTCATAATTGTCCAACAATCTCCCACTTGGCCTATAACCAATCACGCAAGTGTCCTACACTTGAACTATTTACGGTTCGCTGACCGGCGTAAACACACACGTATAACGCAAGCACACGTATCGTTCAAGTAGTATAAAAATATCGATCCCACGAGGACTTAATTCCTACTGTTGTTATTATTATTAATACTATTTATTTACATGTATCTAATTAAGGGGAGAAGAGAATGATTGCTTTTGGTTGGTTGAATGTGGTTTTGCAAAATAAAATAAAAACAGACTCAAAAGAAAATACTAAGTAAAATAAAAGAAAAGACTCCAGGATCTAGGGTCGTGACTCCACACAATATTATTAAAAAGATGAATTGATTCTCTTATATATGTGTAATAAATTAGTTTGCTAACCTGGAACACGAAAATATGAAAAATACTATGTCGATGGTCAGACGCAAATACCCAGTTTAACCCAATTGAACTATATGTTTATGTCAACCAAATTACATGGATTCAATAAGATTAAGTTCCAATTATGGCTACCCCCGCCCGACAGGTAAATGTCTATCCTGTAAGGAAATCTATTAATAGGTTATCTATCCTCAAGGAAGATTGTGGGCTATTGAATCTAAGGCTGAAACCTAAAATCCCTATGTCTAGTTCATTTTAATTTTACCACATCACATCAATCTTATTGGTGATCAGACAACAAGAACATTAAGCTTAAGACTCAATAACAAACTAAAGAATTACCCATAAAAAGAAAATCAATTATTAAGTGTGGATATTGTGTTTCATCACTTCCCTAGAATAAAAAAAATTGATGGGGTTAGAGGATCCACATTTAATATTTCTTATCTAGGAATCTCACTTATTTAATATATAAATTATTTTATTTTCTTCTTCTTCTCAGGAATTAATAATGTTAAACATTAAAAAACCAGCCATATAGGCGGTAATCCCATTTAGTCCAACTACACCAGCCATATAGGCGGTAATTATCTGTCATAATAACCAGCCATATAGGCGGTAAAGTAATTTATGTTTAACTCGACCATATAGGCGGTAATAAAGTCTGACATTAATTAATCCGGTTAATTATAATTTATAAATTATAATTAAGTGAGATTTACCTAGATAATTATATTAAAGGTTTCACACCTTTTACCCTAGCGGAAATTTAACTACAAAACATAAACTAAATAAATAATAAGCTGTAATAAAAACTAAAAATAAAAATACATAATTTTTATATTACAATAATTTTACAAAACTAGATGCTTCCTATGAAATCAGGGAAAAAATCCCAAGGAAAGCACACCAAATGAAGTAGTGAAGGCCTCAATTTATAGGCAAATTCGGCATCTGGCGTCGCGACGCCAAAGCTCCTAGCGTCGCGACGCTGGCACGCGTATACGGTCAATGCAGTTTGACCACGTGGATTCTTTCGGCACAATCAAACGATGACACGTGGCACGCATGTTGGACAAAATGACCCATAGCGTCACTATTTGCACAGATCATTGTGTTGTTGTAGCAAATTAACTATGTGACAAGGAAATTACACTCTCATCATTTGTGATTAGATCACCATAGATATATAAATGAAGAGAGGTCCCTATGATTAGTTCCTGGATTGAGAATGATATGAGACAGTATCAGTCCCCGAAGGATTAATCATTAAATATCCCTAGCTGGAGTATTATCGAGACTGGACACGATAATGCGGATAGGCTAGTATTGCACTTGTGTGCGTTGTAAGGGCACAACGGCACAGTTCTCATATATATAGTATTGGATACTTATGCAAGTGCGATAGGAGGTCGTGTTTCGCCGATGGTACGGGAAACAGCTTCGCTTTGGATAGACCCCTCGGAATCCCATTGGTATTATGACTATGTGTCTATGGGAGGCCGAAATCAAGGTAGGTGTGTATAGTCTTAACCTGAGACTTGCATCGCTAATACTTGCGATAATCGGTAGACTTTGGTCTTGGTGGTACATGGCTTTAACCGGTTCTGCGTACACCACTTCTGGGTTTATCAGAGAGTCGTAGTGTATTGGGTGTGATGTCGAGACAGAAGTACACTTCAGTCATAGTGGAGATGATGTCACGTAGGATACGGTACTAGTGCTCTTGAGTGTTGCGCAACCAATCGGGATATTGTGACTAGGTCATAAATATCCGATTATAGAGACTATGTTACCAGACATCCGATATGTGCTTCGGACGGGGTAGACACTTATCCAGCCCCAGCCCTAGCACGTGACTATCCGGTATTGGGCCGATAGCACAATACAATCGTATACTACGCTTGATAACAGATCTTAATATTCTTAAATAGATATGTCCGGAGAATGGGAGGACTTGGTGCTTTGCTAGGAGTCGACCTGTCTCGTAAATCGGTAGAACGTAGTACTTGGTACGTACGTGATTCGGATACTCCGACGACCGTTTTACTACTGCCAACTTATCCGGGGATCTCATGGGTCGCTTCCCGATATCCACCGATGACGCACAACGCGCACTCTTAAATAATCTGGGATTATATAGAAGAGAGAGAAAATTAATCTAGGATTAATTACGGAGATATTTTATCTAGGATAAAATATCGTCTAGAGAGAGATAACGATTAATTTGGAATTAATCGGTAAATTAATATATTCGATATAGTAAACGAAATTAGATTTCGACGCGGAATTAAAATTAGATTTTAATTCGGGCGAATGAATTAATTAGAATTAAATTAATTCGTTAGCGACGTGAATAGTGAATTCGCTAGGCGTAATCATTTAATTACGACGCGATGGAAAAAATCGTAATATTGGAGTTAGCGAACCCGAGCCCGAGTGTGATTGCGAGCGCATTCATATTTCGAATTCAAGTGCGGCATCGCAAGCGCATCAAGCGTCAAATCAATCGTCACATCAAGCGTCAAATCAAAGTTACTTTGAGTGATTGATTGATTGATTGATGGATTGATGGATTGACTTGCATCACATCACTTTATTAAAGTGACATGTGAATGTTGATGTATAGTTGGTGTAATAGTGTTTGGAGGGAAGATAAATTTACTTTTGGTTTTATTTAAATCAATTAAGTAATTGGTTTTATTATTTTTTCTTGGAAAATATATAAAGCTTTTTTGGAAAAGCTTTTCATTTTAACCATTTTTACACAACTTTCTTATCTCTCTTTTTTTCTCTCTTCTCCTCACGCCCCTCACCAAACAAAATGTGGACTGGTTTTGAAGCCAAAATGGCGTGAGCAATGGGAAGCAAGAGTTGGGTTTTTGTGGCAAAAACCGCAAGTGCTAGCACACTACGAGTCTTGCGAAGGTGGTAGGGAGGTTCACCCATGAGCCGGGATCCGTTCGACGAGGCTTGGAGCTCCGTTTCGCAGCTCAAATTTCAGATTTGGAGGGCAGTGAACTGCTACCAGTGGCGCCAAAAACAGTGGGCTTTTTGGGCTTCATTCGTCTTCAAATCGACTCAACCTATCGATGTGAGTATTCCGCTATCTCCGTTGGTGTGTTCACACAATGTTTTCATTGCTTGTTTGATCTTGGGACCTAGATAATAACCAACAATGGCATCAAGAGCTTAGGTTCAAGCATGAAAATTGTAGGCTTAAAATTTGGTATAATGTGTGTTGAACATGATTGAATAAATTGATTGTTTGAGTATGCTTATAACATGTCTAAATGCATTTTGGTTAGACCAATTTGTTGAAAAATGATTTGGAATAATTTTCCCCCCCATTTTTGTCACTTGGCCGAATGTGTGGATGATTTGGATTCTTGGAATTTTTTGTTTTTTGATTCATTTGATGAGTTGGAATCATTAAGGATAATGTTAATTTGGAACTAATTGGATTGGATTTTGAATTGAACATAAAATCCCCAAAGTTATCACCTTGGCCGAATGTAACTATGCCCTTGAATGTCTTGGATTTTTTGATTTTATGAACATTGGATGTGTATGAAATCATTTAGGATGTTGATTAATGTCGATTATAGGTTTGATTGGATTGAAACCAATCGGATAAAAATCCCTCCCTCCCTTGGCCGAGACCTTGAAGCATGTAAATGGGTTTGATTTTTGATTAATTTGTGTTGGACACCAATTGATGAAAATGACCATGATTAATTATGTAAATTCATGTTTTAGAAATGTTGATTTGGGTAATTGATCATGTAATACACTTTGGTAATTAAATTGGGAAAATTGGATTTTTTGAATTTAATTATTTGGGCCTATTTTTGATATTGGGCTCTATGTTTGTATTTGGGCCTATTGGGCTTGATTTTATCAAGTTGGGTTTAGGCCAAATGGATTGGATCCAATGGGCCCAAAACCTTAACCATAAAGCCCAAATGCGACTAATGAACCTTTAAAGTTCAATTGGGCCTAATGGGCCAAGATTGATTTATGGGCTTATGGGGTAAATCCCGGATTGGACTTTGGTTATCGGTTTGACCCGAGTTGACCAAAAGTCCACGCCTTAAGAAATCAATTAAAAGCCCATTGGACTTTAATTGAATTGACGTTGGACGTTAATCGGTCTTTGAGACGCGTTACGATTAAATTTGAAATTTAAATCGTAAAAGGTTTATTAAATAAAGTGTAATGTTTAATTTGGAATTGAATAGTGAATTAGTATTAAGTACATGTTAAATTTGATTTAATGATGTAGTTAATTTAATTCAAGAATTCGTACTTTGAGTACTTATTCGCAAAAACGAGTTTGACTCGAACAAAATCAAATCGTTGTTTGAACATTGGATGATCACTTAATTATCAGATTAATTAATTTGATTAGATTGATTGATAGCATGCTTATATGTGTGAATACGTGGTTGTGTTGAATGAATAATGTATATCGGATGGATATTAGATGGGTGGGCAATTTTAGAAATTGTTGTAATAAATTTGATTTATTAAATTGGACCTGCGTGTCCAGCCTTTTCACCTCTATTCTCTTTGTATTCTCTTCTCACCTATTCCCCTCAATGTAAATGAGGTTTCTTTTAGAAGTGTAGTGTAACGGGTAGAAGTAATACTAGTGCTAGCTTGAGTGAGAAAGGGAAGATTTGATATAGGATCAATGTGTTAAGTATCCATCCGCATATCATTATTATTTTATTTTCATAGTCGCTTTATTATGTATTTAGAATGCATGTTTAAGGGTGTATGATGATGAGACCTTAACAAAGATAATTAAATTGGTAGCCAATTTGCACGCGAAAAACCCTCGTTAAATATCAAGCGTTTATTTTCCTTCCATTGAGTGATTCTTACT
This sequence comes from Zanthoxylum bungeanum, assembly GCA_019454045.1. Lineage (NCBI taxonomy): Eukaryota > Viridiplantae > Streptophyta > Magnoliopsida > Sapindales > Rutaceae > Zanthoxylum > Zanthoxylum bungeanum. The sequence goes on from SKCR01049005.1 coordinate 24,552, forward strand.
CAAGATCCGAGATTGGCAGGGGTTGTTGGCCAAAGTCAAGCCCTCGTCCGTCGAAGATGTGTTTTAATCGCGAGGCTTTGTTCTATATCGGTGTCGTGTCCAAGTTATGGTTTGTTGGCCAAAGTCAAGACCACTTCTTGTCCATTGACATTGATTACGAAGCTTCCATGTCAATGGGTCGCGCTTGACTGGGATCACTAGGTTTTGTTGTGCCAAAGCCAAGGCCTAGTTGATTCAGAGGAAAAAGGTTAGGGTATACATTCGATGTATAGGCATATATAAGATATATGTTTGGGACTTGGATGTCCACCTACTGGATCTAGGAGTTGGATGAGATCCAATTGATCTTCGAGATCTACTAAGTTAATTATCATACAATTTGTTGGCCAAAGTCAAGATTGTGTGATATTTAACGGGATCCTAGCCCACTAGGAAACACGGTTTCCCGAGTACTCGACAGAGGGTTAGAGGCTCGACGAAAAATAGTGGGAGGCAAGTATTGAATTTGCAACATTCGTTCGAATACTCGCTAAACGCGCTCATCTATTTTACTCGTCATATTAATCAAAAGTATTAGTTGGACTAATATTTTATGTTGTTTTAAAAATATATATAGTTGGACTATATACAAACTCATTCGATATATAGTTGATTTTATAATTGGATTATAGTAATCAATATAATTGAAAAAATTATAGTTAATTAAATAATTGGATTATTGTAATCATTATAATAAATAGTACCTTATTAAAATTGATTAAATAGTTGGACTATTGAATCAAGAAAGAATTGAAAAGTTGAATATTTAAAATATATAATCCTTGGATTAATGTTTTAAATGATTAATTTTATCGGGAATTCATAATAGGTTACTTTATTGGATAAAATAACTTGTTTATCTAGGCCTTAATTAAGCAAATAAGTAGAGCATAAAATCTTTGGAAGATTTATGTGATGATGACTTTAGTGCTTAATTAATATACTTATCATAAATCTATCTTTAGATTTAAAAGTATTAAATTGCAATTAATAATTCTTAGAGAATTGATTTGACTATTCTAGAGGTGAAAAGTCAAAGTTTGCAATTGGGCATGTCGCACAAGGTGCACATCATTTCGATACTCCGAAACCCAAGGCATGGCCAAAGGTTTGTGAAATATTGAAAAGATAATTGACATATCCCAAAGTGACTACCATTTGGATATGGAAGACACGAAAGAATTAAAGAAAAGGCGAGGCTCTGACTTTAAAATATTGTCAAAGTTATGTTCACTACTAGTATTGAAATTGGATTTTAAATACTTAGTATGGTACATAAAATATATGTATTGATGTTCAGAATCCGCTATGAGCTGGATACTGACTTCAAGCCGAGATTTCTCTGCGAATCGGAAACGGGACGAAAGTCGCTGTTTCGACCGTAGATACCTAAATTTAGGAACTACCCTTCGGGTATGTACTTAAATTAGAAACTGTTATAATGTAACTAGTTTGACTAGAGACATTATCTCTATATCAGTGTTTAATCCATTGCGGATAAAACCTTTATATTCTAGAACACTAAGTGTTTTATTATATAAAGATGATACTGAGATAAATACATTAGATGTAAATAACAGAATTTATATTTTGAATATAATAAAATCTCAAACATATAAAAATGACAAATAAATAGCTCAAATTGATTTGATCAATAGAGACTTATTTGTGGCATTGTTGTCTAGGACACAATTAAACGACTCGTATATCCACACTTTTGAAGAGTGGGTACTAGGACTGATTTGACTATTCAAATAAGGTCTGCGAATCTAGTTTATTAGGTAAAGTACCTAAAATACTATTTACTTAGTAATAGTAAAAGGGCCACCGATCTGTTAGCCCTATTCATGGTAAAGTTAGTGGGCCCATATCTAGCTAGGCTAGATGTGAACATGAATATTTCGTGACCTTGACGGATGTAGCATCACGTTGTGGTTATGTGTTTCTTTTGAAGAACATAGATCGTAAACTTTTGAAGTTTCGACACGAAGTAAATAAACAGATCGGCTATAGTATTATTCCGCCACGGTAAGACCGTAATGGAAAATACTTAAGCAGTAAGTTTCGTACGTACATGAAAGAGTATGGTATTCTTTCAGATGAGGACTCCTCCCAACACGTCAGTTAGACGGTGTGTCCGAACCAAAAACTGAATTTTGTTGGACAAAACAAGGTTTATCACGAGTCGCTCTGAGCTACTGTTTCCTTCAATAGGATATGTATTAACAGTGCAAAACTTATTTAGAATAAGGTTCCATATAAATCTGTTTGACAGATGTCATATAGGATATGAACAGGAAAGAAACGGGGTTTCTCATTTCTAGTAATTTGGGTATGCCAGGCATAACGTTTGGATGATACCAAACTGAAAGACCCAAATTGGAACAGTGCCTATATAGGTTATCCTAAGGGAAACCTTATGTATAGTACTTATAAATCTCACATGAGAACAATGTGATTGTTGCTCACCATGCATTTTTCCTGAGAGGAATACCGATGTGCAGTGGTCAGTGGGAGGATAGTGATACTCGATGAAAATCGGAGCAATACTGTTCAAGGCACAAAGTCCTTAATGGAACACAAATAGTTCATCTATGATGAATCTGTACCATTAATCTTCAAATACACAAGAACTTCGTAGATCGATAGAGTCAGAAAACAACTAGGGTATGTGTTTCTGATCTAACCTCATAAAGATGTCAATCTTATGAAGGTATATCCACCGACTATGTTATGAGGAAGTGATACGAGGTATCGACTCCCTATTATGGCAAATTGCCATGAGTCCGAAATGGATTCCATGTATAACAACTATTTTGAATGCTAGTTGTTGTACCACAAGGCATTGTGCCTATTGGTACATTAAACGTCTTCAAGGAAGACATACATGGAAGGCAACATACCAACGTACAAAGCTGGGCTTTTGACGGAAAGGTATCGTTATCAACATTGTGTTAATAACGGTTCAACCTTTTACCTATTGCCATGATAAATCCATTTTGAAGATGCTTGTTGATAACTGCGTATTTCATTTATGAAATGTGTCAGTTGTAGATCAAAATCGCTTTCCTGAAAAGGAAACCTTTTGGAGAATGTTTACAACATCCTGACGATTTTGAATAACCGACAAACAAGGTTTGCGGGTTATTCGATCCATGTTTGGATTGAAGAAAGCATAAGGTTCTTGGAACTGTCGTTTTGAAATAATCATAATGATTTATGATTTGACTCAAAATGAAATAATTATTGTGTATATAAGGAGGTTAGTGGGAGAGCGCACTGACAGTTAAATTCCCATAAAGCAATTGTTGAAAGCTTGGCTTTCATAGAAATTCTCCGTAGAATTCTGGGGAGTAACAACCTTTATTCAAGGAATAAAGATCTACTACTTGAATGATATGTGCGCTTGCGTTATACGCGTGTGTCTAGATCCTGTCTACGAAAATAAAGATAATTACAACAGAAAAGCAAATCCAAGCAATAATTAAGGTAACAGAATTGTGTACGCAATACGCCATTAGCTTAGTATAAATTCATAAGGATGCATCTCAAGAATTCATTCTTTACTCAGCCATCACAAATGAATTAGCTCTCTTCTTTCTGATTGCCAAACACCATTCCTTCTGTCTTAAAATGCTCCGTTTTTGCTTTTCCCTACAAAAATAACACACAAAATTAAAAACTCAACAACATGTATACACAAAATATAAAAATATAAATTATAACAAAGTGCATGTGTTGCCTCCCTGCTAGCGCTAAATTTTTCTTCTTCAGCCAGACGTGACTGAAATCCATCTGTCAAGGAGGTTTCAGCATCATTTTGGATGTCCGATTAAAGACAATCCCGTTAGCGTTGCTTTTGAAGGGTCTCTTCCAACGGTAAAGTGGCAAAAAATATTTTGTCTCATTCAGTGCTTGTGCCACCATTTTAACCTTTATTGCTCCAGTGGTTCCTGAAAAGAAATAAATAAAATCAGGAGGTCTCGTATGGTGCTTGACCTTGGATGGAAGTTCCATTCTATCAAGCTTTTGGGTGATATCTCTAAATTGTACTCCCCAAAACAGTGATGTTTCTTCTGAATGCTCTGGATTATTAATAAGTTTAGACATTTGCTCATTCATTTGCTATGCTTCTTGATCCACCTTTTCTTCCCAGATGAATTTTAAAATTTCCGTATTCAACTCTTCATCCGTCATCTGTGAAATGCATGCTCCATAAGTATCTGCCTGAGGATGTAAAGATGTTTCTGACATTAGGTCTTCATATTCTGATATGACTGGAATGGATGGTTCAGGTAGATCTTCATCAAACATTATGGTAAAGCATGCTCCAAGATCTTCATTTTAAGGATTGAAAGTTTGATCCTCCGTTGTTGGTGCAGTTGGTACAAATAGATCAGCTTCATCCTCGTCAGAATCTGAATAATAAAAGTCAAATAGAGACTTCGCTGGTTTGGGCTCCTGAACTGATACCTCTGGTTGTTGATACTGCTCAGCCTCCTCATCTGTTGAAGTGTCATTGTGAAATGATTGGTACTCGAAGGCTTCATCAGTGTCATCTGAAACTGGTTCTTGAGGTCTGGTTTTCTGTTAATTGTCTCGTTTGTTCTGTCAGTCTCTGAATGAATTCTGACTGTCTCTGAATACTTTCGAATTGCTTATGGTATGTTTCAAGCATCGTATCCAAATCTTCGTCTCGTTTCTTGAACCAATCTTTGAGCATGTCAATCATCTAATCTTCTTCTGATGGTTCTGATTATTGATGAAGATCGTAGGTAGATGGTGGATAAGATGAAAAATATGATGGTTCTTCCTACCTTGAATGATTCTGATAATTTTTCCACTCTGAAAAGTATATGCATTGATCGCTCGAGTGGTTACCATAACAAATTACTCATCTCCCCATTTCATTCTGATAAGAAAATGTAGTATTGCTTGAATCTGACATCCAGTGATAGTTGTTGGGCTGGTCAACAGTCCTCAGAAAACCAGACTGTTGCTCCCAGATTTGGGGTGTATCTTCTAGTAAAGCTCGTGATTTCTCGAACTCCCAATAATGTTCCATTTTTCAATCACCTGAAAACAAAAGAAAGAAATAAAAATTAAAGATAAAAATAAAGAAAATTAGATACAAGTAAATTAGATAGCTTCAAAATTAATAACTCAAGAAAAATAAGTCCCCGGCAACGGCGCCAAAAACTTGACAGGCGTAAACACACATGTATAACGCAAGCACACGTATCGTTCAAGTAGTATAAAAATATCGATCCCACGAGGATTTAATTCCTACTGTTGTTATTAATTATTGATACTATTTATTTACAGGTATCTAATTAAGGGAGAAGAGAATGATTGCTTTTGGTTGGTTGAACGTGGTTTTGCAAAATAAAATAAAAACAGACTCAAAAGAAAATACTAAGGAAAATAAAAGAAAAAACTGAAGGATCTAGGGTCGTGACTCCATACAATATTATTATAAAGATGAATTGATTCTCTTATATATGTGTAATAAATTAGTTTGCTAACGTTGAACACGAAAATATGCAAAAGCCTTTATCGATGGTCAGACGCAAATACCCAGTATAACCCAATTGAACCATATGTCGATGTCAACCAAATTACATGGATTCATTAAGATTAAGTTCCAATTATGGCTACCCCGCCCGACAGGTATATGTCTATCATGTAAGGAAATCTATTAAAGGGTTATCAATCCTCAAGGAAGATCGTGGGCTATTGAATCTAAGGCTGAAACCTAAAATCCCTATGTCTAGTTCATTTTAAGTTTACCACATCAATCTTATTGGTGATCAGACAACAAGAAGCATTAAGCTTAAGACTCAATAAACAAACTAAAGAATTACCCATAAAAAGAAAATCAATTATTAAGTTTGGATATTGTGTTTCATCACTTCCCTAGAATATAAATAAATTGCTGGGGTTAGAGGATCCACATTTAATATTTCTTATCTAGGAATCTCACTTATTATAATATATAAATTATTTTATGTTCTGCTTTCTCAGGAATTAATAATGTTAAACATTTAAAACCAGCCATATTGGCGGTAATCCATTTAGTCCAACTACACCAGCCATATAGGCGGTAATTATCTGTCACATAAAGACCAGCAATATATGCGGTAAAATAATTTATTTTTAACACGACTATATAGGCGGTAATAAAGTCTGACATTAATTAATCCGGTTAAATTATAATTTATAAATTATAATTAAATGAGATTTACCTAGATAATTATATTAAAGGTTTCACCTTTTACCCAAGAGGAATTTAACTACAAAACATAAAGTAAATAAATAAAAAACTGTAATAAAAACTAAAAATAAAAATACATAATTTTTATATTATAATAATTTTACAAAACTAAATGCTTCCTATGAAATCAAGAAAAAAATCCCAAGGAAAGCACACCAAATGAAGTGGTGAAGGCCTCAATTTATAGGCAAATTCGGCATCTGGCGTCGCGACGCCAAAGCTCCCAGCGTCGCGACGCTGGCACGCGTTTACGGTCAATGCGGTTTGACCACGCGGATTCTGTCGACACAATAAAATGATGACACGTGGCACACGGTGAGAGTGGTTCAATGAGAAGGCGACACGTGGCACACGGTGATTGGTGAATGTTTCGGTCCAATGAGAAAGCGACACGTGGCACGCGGTAAGGATCGGTCCAATGAGAGCTTGACACGTGGCAGAATGTGATTCACCGATAATTCGGTCCAATGAGAAGGTGACACATGTCACGCAGAGTGTCGGCACCATAGGTTTGTGACACGTGGCACATGGCGCATTTTAGCTGATCTTTTGTGATGATGACACATGGCACGGCGCACGTTAGCAAGGTCGGCACATGTTAGCAAGTCCAATTTCTCAGATTCTGACACGTGTCCCTCGGCGCACGTTAGCATGACCGGAACACGTTAGGCGTCACGACGCTGAAAGTCTTGGCGTCGCGACGCTGAAAATTACGAAAATGCCCCTTTTGTCATTGTTTCTCTATTTTGGCCCCAAATTACTTCCAATGCTTTCCCAACTTTATTTATCTGCAAAATAACACAAAACACATCAAAATGTTCACAAAACCCGAGAAATTATACAAAATATTAGGTTAAATAAGTGGGAAATAGTGATATAAATACCACTCATCATTCGCTCAAACTTCTGCTGAGAAAAATGCTTTCTGATGTGATTTATTCGATTTGTAAAGTTATAAAGTTATCATCTGATGTGATTTAAATGTCAGCAGATTTGTAAGGTTATCATCTGATGTGATTTATTCGATCATCACAATGCCACGATGTATGATTCGAACGAATCAGATGAAATAATTGAAGTATATATTTGGATCGTTGATGAGACCATTAATTTTTTAGCCTGTTCTGTAGCCTAGCTCAGCCGCTAACATAACTACACCTAATCTAATTAGGATTATTATAGATCCAAATCGCTTCTATTGCTGCCTCAGCTGCAGCAATATTCCGCTTTTGTTGTTTATTTGGCAACAATATCTTGCTTGGAAGATTTCCAGCTCACTGTTCCGGTATTCAAACTATATAGTACTTTTATTACGACTTATAGTCGTTCTTTATCGGTTTGGAAACTCGCAGCAGTGAACCCAGTCACTTCAAGTTCTCCATCTCCATAGCTTAAAAAAGCATCCTTAGATCATCTAAGATACTTAAGGATGTTCTTAACATCAATCCAGTTCTCCATGTACTTAAGGATCATCTATCACTTGGATTGGCCTGATTATGACTCCATATGCTCAAAGTATATGAGACACCAGGTCGCGTACATATCTTTCAATGTACGAGTTCCCGGAGAGTGCCAACAACTTTTAGACCTATCCTAGTAGATCTTTATTCCTAGAATAAAGGTTGCCTCTCCCAAGAATTCTACGGAGAATTTTTCATGAAAGCCATGCTTTCACCGATTGTATTATGGGAATATCATTTCTAAAAAATGATATATCATCATTATATAGGACAGTCATTGTCAGTGCGCTCCCACTAACCCTCTTATATAAACAAGAATTAACTTCGTTTTGAATTAAATCATATACCATTATGATTACATCAAAACGCTGGTTCCAAGAACGCAATGCTTGCTTGAATCCATAAATGGATCAAATTAACTTGCAAACCTTGTTTGCATGTTTAGGTACGACAAAACCGTCAGGATGTTGTAAACATCCTCCAAAAGGTTTCTGTTTAAGGAAAGTGATTTTGACGTTCCACTGCCATATTTCATAAATGAAACATGCAGTATTAGCAAGCATTATCCAAATGGATTTAACCATGGCAACGAGTAAAAGGTTTCATCGTAATCAACACAATGTTGATAACGATACCTTTTCGCTATAAGCCTAGCTTAGTACGTTGGTATGTTTCCATCCATGTATGTCTTCCTTGAAGACTCATTTAGTACAAATAGGCACAATGCCTTCCGGTACATCAACTAGTGTCCAAACTTGGTATACATGGAATCTATTTCGGACATCATAGCACTTTGCCATGATAGGGAGTCGATACCTTGTACCACTTCCTCATACGTAGTCGGTTTTTCTTCCTCAATAAGATTGACATCTTTACGAGGTTAGATCAAAAACCCATACCTCCCAGGTTATTTTCTGACTCTCTATGGCTTGCGCGGTTATTGTGTATTTGAAGATTGTGGTATAGTTTCATCCCTGATGAACTGTTTGTGTTCCATTACGGAATCGGTGCTTGGAACAGTATTACTCCAATTTTCATCAAGCTTTACTTTCCTCCCACTTACCACTGCATATAGGTATTCCTTTTAGGAAATCCGCATGGAGAGCAACAATTACATTGTTCTCTTGTGAGTTGTATAAGTATTATACTTTTGGTTACCCTAGGATAACCAATTACAAATTAGACACTTATCCAATTTGAGTTTTTGTTTGGTATCATCCAAACATATGCCTAGCATACCCAAATCTTCAGGAATGAGAAAACCCGGTTTCTTTTCCTGTTCATATCTAATATGAAGTTTGTCTAATAGATTTTCATGGAACCTTATTCAAAATAAGTCTTGCACTGATTTAATGCGTATCCCTTGAAGGAAAATGGTAGCTCAGAGCGACTCATGATTAACCTTACTATGTCCAACAAGGTTCGGTTTCTCAGTTCGGACACACCGCCCATTGAGGTGTTCCGGGAGGAGTCCACTGTGAAAGAATACTATACTCTTTCAGGTAATTAAGAAACTTATTGCTTAAGTATTTTCCATCATGGTCTAACTGTGATGGTTTAATACTTTAGCCGATTTGTCTATCTACTTCGTGTCGAAACACTTTGAATTGATCAAAAGTTTCTGATTCGTGTTTCAAAAGAAACACATAACCATAACGCGATACCACATCTGTAAAGGTTACAAAGTGTTCATATCCACCTCTAGCCTAGCTAGATATGGGCCTACTTACGTCACTATGAACGAGGGCTAAGAGATCGGTGGCACTTGTACTTTTACCATGTAAAAGTTGTTTTAGGCATTTTGCCTAATAAACTAGATTCGTAGACATCATTTGAATAGAATCAAATTTGTCCTAGTACCCACTCTTCAAAAGTGTGGATATAGGAGTCTTGTTTATTGTGTCTTAGGCAACAATGCCACAAATAAGTCTCATCTGATCAAATCAGTTTGAGCTATTTGTTTGTCATGTTATACGTTTGAGATTTATTTATATTCAAAATATAAATACTGTTATTCACATCTAATGTGTTTATCTCAATATCATCTTTATAAAATAAAACACTTTAGTGTTATAGAATATAAAGGTATACTCGCAACGAGTTATACGCTGATATAGAGATAATGTTTCTAGTCAAACTAGGTACATTTTAACAATTTCCTAATTTAAGTACACACCCAAAGGGTAGTTCCTAAACTTAGGTTTCTACGGTTAAAACAGCGACTTTCGTCCTGTTTGTGATTCGCAGATAAATCTCAACTGAAGTCAGTATCCTGCTAATCAGCAGATTCCGCACATCAGTACATATTTTATGTACCACATCTAGTATCAAAAATCCAATTTTGAAACTAATATCGAACATGTTTATGACAAACATATTTAAAGCCGGAGCCTTGCCCCGCTTTCACTTCCTTCATGTCTGCCTTGTCTATACGGCAGTCACGCTTCTAGTGACCTCGTTTGTAACATTTTAGGCAGACATATTGGGATATGTCTTTTGTCTTCCCAGAAGACTGTGATGATTTTGCCTTTGCCCCTTTTAGAAGCTCTGGCTGTGCCTCCTAGAGCATAGCCATCAACTCTCCAAGAGTTTACTCTTGATTCACAATGAACCTGCCCCAGCTTTCGGGTAGAGACTATAAGATCAAATCTTTGTAGTCTCGGCCACGTAGGTAATGCCCAGCTAACCTAGCTGATCGATGTCAGCAATCATCTGTGACATCTAATGCTCGACAGATGTACCATCTGACATACACGAGCTAAAGAGCTTCTTATGCAATTTGTATTTCTAAGATCTAAGAATAAATCTATGAAGATCTTTAATTTCATCATCATGGTACAATGATCTAATCCTTAATTTTGATGATGGAATTAAAGAGTTATTGCGGTAAGCATAACAGATTGAGCACTAAAGTTATCATCACATGAATCTTCCAAAGATCATGTTCTACTATTTGCTCAACTCCGGGCTCAGGCCCAAGAGGTTTCTCTATCAAATAGAGTAACTTCTTAGTTCCGAGGACTATCATGAGGTTTTATTCCCAATCTGAAAATTAAAGCCGTTTAATCACATTTTCTCCCATGATTATGTTTTAAACACTAATCTTTCAATTATCTTGATTGCTATAGTCCAACTATCCAATCAACGATTTCGGGTACTATTGAATACAATGATTACTATAGTCTAACTATATAATCAACTATAATTTTATTTGTTTAAATTCAAATATATTGATTACTATAATCCAATTATATAATCAACTATAAATGAAGTAGTTTGAATACAGTCCAACTGTTTTATTTAAAACAACGATTAAATATTAGTCCAAGTAATATATATTTATGTATTGACGAAAAATGAAATGAGCGTGTTTTGGCAAGTATCTAAACGAAATTACAAATTTAATACTTGCCTCCCACTATTTTTCGGCGAGCCTCTAACCCTCTGTTGAGTACTCGGGAAACCTTGTTTCCTAGTGGGCTAGGATCCCGTTAAATAACACACAACCTTGACTTTGGCCAACACGCTGTATGATATTTAACTAGGTAGATCTCTAAGATCAATTGGATCTCATCCAATTCCTAGATCCAGTAGGTGGACATCCAAGTCTGAAACACATATCTAATATATGCCAATATATCCAATATATTCCCTAACCTTTTTCCTCTGAATCAAATTAGCCTTGGCTTTGGACAACAAACTTAATGATTCCAGTTAAGCCGGACCCATTGACATTGGAAAGCTTCGTAATCGATGTCGATGGACAAGAAGTGATCTTGACTTTGGCCAACAAATCACAACTTGGACAAGTAATGCGATATGGAACAAAGCCTTCATGATTCAAACACATCCGCGATGGACAAAGGTCTTGACTTTGTCCAACAAACCAGTTCCAATCTTGGATCTTGAGATGAATCATTCAATGGAAGGAAAAACGCTTAATATATGTTGAGGGTTTTTCTCATAATTGGCAACCAATTAATTATCTTTGATTAGGTCTCATCATACACCCTTAAGCATGCATTCTAAAAGCATAATAAGGCGCGATAAATAAATTAATAATGATATGCGGATGGATATTTAAAACAACTTGTTCCTAAAACAAATCTCTCCCTTTCCTCGCTCCCGCTAGCAGAAATCTTACTTCTACCCAATTACATAACACTTCTAAAGAAACCTCATTTACATTGAGGGGAATAGGTGAGAAGAGAAATACAAAGAATCAAGAGGTAATAGGCTGGACACGCAGGTCCAATTTAATAAATTCTAAATTTATTACAACAATTTCCAAAATTGCCCTCACCCATCTAATATCCATCCGATATACATTATTCATACATCACATCCATGTATTCACACAAAGCATGTTATCAATCAATCTAATCCAATTAATTAATCTGAAATTAATGACCATCCAATGTTCAAACAATGATTTGATTTGCGCGAGTCAAACTCGTTTTAAGAATAAGTACTCAAAGTACGAATTCTCGAATTATATCAAACTACAACATTAAATCCAATTTAATTTGTATTCAATACTAATTCTTTATTTAATTATAAATTAAATAATTACACTTTATTAATGAGCCTTTACGAATTAGATTCTAAATCCAATCTTTACGGGTCTCAAAGCCCAATTAACATCCAATGTGAATTTAATTAAAGTCCAATGGACTTTCAATTAATTTATAAGGCATGGACTTTGGTAACCAAAGCCCAATAAGGAATCACCATTTGCAAAAAATCAATTTAGGCCCAATAAAATTTTAAAGGTCCATTATATTATATTTGGACTTTATGGATATGGTTTTGGGCCCAATTGGATCCAACCAATTAACCTAAACCAAACTTGGCCCAACCAAGCCCATTAACCCAAATACAATTTTATTAGCCCAACCAATTTAATCACAATATTCTAAATATCACATTTAAATTAATTAAACTGTATTAGCCATAATTAATTAGTCAAATTAACAATTCAAAAATATCAATTTACATAATTAATTATGCTAATCATCATCAACACATGTCCAACATTATTGAATCAAAAAATCATCTCATTTACATGCTATACATGTCACGGCAATTTAGGGTTTTTCAAATCCGATTTTGATTTTAATCCAATTAAATCTCAAATCAACATTTCCCAAGTCTTTCAACACATCCAATGATCAAAAGAACAAAAATTACCATGACATTAGGGAACCATCAACTTTCGGCCAAGCCAAAAAATTGGGGGAAAAATAATCCAATTCAATTTTCATCAAATTGATCATGCATAACTCTAAGTTATCATCATTCAAACATATTCAAACAATCAATTTCATCAAATAATGCTCAAATCAATTTTACCCAAATTTTACCCTAAATCAATTTCATGCTTAATCAAGGCTCTTGATACCATTGTTGGGTTTTCTAGGTCAAACCAATATCAAATTAAGCTATGAAAAGTGCGAATACATCAAAGTAAAGTTGCGAAATACTCACTTTAATCGGCTTTTACGATGCGAAGAACAACAAAAATATTCCTTGAAGCTCTCGGCCAAGGTCCCTTTTTGCTCCTTGTATGTTCGGCCAAGCCCCTCCATGGATGATCTTCAAGCTCCAAGCTTTGTGAATGGATTCCATGCTCATGAATGGGTTTCCCTATCACCTTTGTAAGACTCCTTTGGTGTGCTAGCATCATTGAAAAATTGCAACAATTTTTCTATTTCCCTTTTATCTAACTCTCGGCCAAGGAGAAGCAAAAGAGATGGAGAGAAAATTATGGTGAAACTCACGCCCAAGTGAGTGAAGAGAGAAGATGAAGTTGGTTGTTTTGATATCCAAAATCTAATACAACTTACACTTTCAAAAAAAAATGGTACAAGACAATTAAAGCCTATCAACTATTCACATCACTCAAAAGTGACTTACATCACATCACTCAAAGTTGATGTGACTTACATCACAAGAATGACTAATGATGTGACGCGTGATGTGACTTGTGGACCCCACTTGATTCGAAATGCGAGTGGGCCCACAAACAATCCCGGGCTCGGGTTCGTTAATTCCGAATTAACAAATTTTCCGTTGCGACATAATTAAATCAAATTTAATTAAATAATTATGCCTAGCAAAATTACTATTCACGTCGCTTGCGAATTAATTCTTTAACTCGTTTGCCCAAATTAAAATCCAATTTTAATTCCGCGTCGAAATCTAATTTTGTTTAATATATCGAATATATTACTTTATCGATTAATTCCAAATTAATCGTTCTCTCTCTTTAAATAGTATTTTATCCCAGATAAAATATCTCCGTAATTAATCCCAGATTAATTTTCTCTCTCTACTAATTAATCCCAGATTAATTATGTCCGAGTCATACGTCATCGGTGAATCTTCGGGAAGCGACCCATGAGATCCCCGGATATGTTGGCAGTAAATCCGGTCGTCGGACTATCCGAACACGTACGTACCTAGTACTACGTTTTTACCGATTTACAAGACATGGTTGGCTTCTAACAAAGCACCGTGCCTACCCAATTCTCCAGAAATATTCTTAAAGGAATATGTAATCTATATCAGGCGTAGTATACGTAGTATTGCGTATTGCGATCCAGTATCGGATGTCACATGCTAGGCCTGGGGCTGGAATTGCGTCTGCCTCGTACGAAGCACATATCGGATCTCTGGTTACTAGTCTCTATGATCGGATAAGCATGACCTAGTTATATTATCCTGATAGCTACAGCATTTAAGAGCACCAGTTCCGTATCCTACGTGACTATCATCTCCATATGACTGAAGTGATACTTCCATCTTGACATCACACCCAATACACTACGATTCTCAATATACCCAGAAGAGGCGTACACAGAACCTGTTAAAGCCCTGGACGACCAAAACAAAAGTATATTGATTGTCACAAGTATTAGCGATGCAAGTCTCAGGTTAAGGCCAAATACACCTACCCTGATTCGGACTTCCATAAACACATAGTCATACTACTAATGGAATTCCGAGGGGTCTATCCAGAGCGAAGCTGTTTCCGTACCATCGGTAAACACAACCTCCTATTACACTTGCATAAGTATCCAATACTTAAATATATGGGAACTATGCCGTTATGCTCCCACAACGCGCACAAGTGCAATACTAGTCTATTCCGCATTATCGATGTCCAATCTCGATAATACTACGACTATGGATGTTTTAATGATTAAACCTTAGTGGATTAATACTGTCTTATATCTTATTAATCCGGAACTAATCATATGGACTTTTATCATTTATATATCCCGGTAATCCAATTACAAATGATAAAAGAGCAATTTCCTTTGTCACATAGTTAATTTGTACAACAACACAAAATTCTGTACAAATAGTGATGCTATGGGTCATAATTATGCAACAGATATTCCACTAAAAATCCCGAAGCTGCACTCTCATTGCCGCAGATAGATATTTAGCCGAACCATGTCGGTGTCCATCGATATAGTAACTACATACGGATTAACTTTTCACGAGTATCTCGTAATTAGAGCCTGGTCATAATGTCCTTTACACCCCTCTAATTATTTTTACCTTAAGTACCATTAATTCTCTAATGAATGATTTATTCATAACCATTATGAATTTT
>SKCR01049006.1:0-39817 GCA_019454045.1 Zanthoxylum bungeanum
TCTCTTGGGTCGCTTCCTGAAGATTCACCTATGATGTTTGATTCGAACTTTATTAATCTTGGATTAATTAACGGAGAAACTTTATCTTGGATAAAATGCCTTATTAGGAGAGAGAGAGAGATCGATTAATTGGAATTAATCGATAAAATAATATATTCGATATATTAAACGAAATTAGATTTCGACACGGAATTAAAATCGGATTTTAATTCGGGCAAACGAATTAATTTAGAATTAATTCGTTAGCGATCTGAATAGTAATTTCGCTAGGCGTAACTATTTAATTCTCGTCGCGGCGGAAATGCGTTAATTCGGAATTAGCGGAATCGAGCCCGAAAGTGTTTGCGGACACATTCGTATTTTGAAACGGGTGGGATCCGCAAATCACATCGCGATATCTCATTACTTGACACGAATAGATGATGGATATATCTAGTCACCTTTATGGGATGATACATTGTCTCTATTCTCAATGTAAGATAATGATGCCATTTAATGAATTTTTGGAGGGAAAAAGCTTTACACGTTTTTTTGAAGAGTTTTTTATCTAAAAAATTCATTTTGGTATATCATGCATCATTATTGCTTTTCTTTTCTTGACTCACGGTTTTTGAAACAAAATGAGAACAAGAAAATTGAAAAAATCTCTCACTCTCCTCTCCTTCTTCTTCACGCACGCCGTGAGCTTCATCAAAGGCAGAAAATCATTTTTCATTTCTCCATTTTTGCTAGCACATTTAAGGATCAAAAGAGGTGATAGGGAAACAACCTTGGAGCTTGGAACACTTGAAGACTTGAAGCTTCTCTCCATCTTCTTGCTTGGCCGAAACTTCCACCTTGAAGACTCAAGGATCCTCTTCATCATTTTCGTCACAAAGCTAAGTAAGTATGATTCTGCCATGCTTCAAGCTTTGCATGTATGATATTTGTATTTCTATGGCTTAATCTTTCTTTGGGACTAATTATAGAAACCAACATGTTTTTGGCCTTACTTCTGGTGGGATTGGAGTAGTGACTCAGGGACAGGCACTGATGGACCCACCCCGGTTAGCTCGCATGGCCTCATGAACAATTATATTGGGCTTTTAAACCCATAATACCTGCGAACAATAGAAGAAATGCCAAAAACATGAAGAAAATTAGGACTCAAAACAACTAAAAGAAAATGAAAAGGTAGCAAGCTTAAAATCAATGGGTCAGTTAGAAATTACCAGTTTTCCTAGACTAGGATGGTGGAGTGCTCGGGGTGAGACCCGAGTCGGCAAGAGTAGAAGGGTTGACGAGGTCCCTATAGTTGAATCTAATTCAAACATCTTTTTACTCTGGCTTGGGTCTCGTGATGGACTTTTAAAAAATCACCCCAACAAGCTGGAAAAAGCTTGAAAGTTAGTAGAATGTTTAATTGGTCAGAGAGTTTAGAGGACATGTCATTATCTCCAACGCATAAGATACGTGGAACCGTGATATGCTCACTGTCACCCCGCTGATGCCTTCCCCACGGCCCCCTAGCCTAGAACCTTTTGTCCTTAAAGTTCTTGTTAGTGTCCAGGAGATTTGAGACGATGTGAGGGGCATTGGCGTAGGTGTAGAGGCAATAACAACCCTTGCTTTCTTCAGCTTCCGGACGGATGGCTTTCCCAACCCGGCTCTACTCTAGATCACATACAAGCCGGTCACCCCCCTTAATCTATTCAGATTCAACTGGCATGAGGCCAAATTCATTGCTGCCAGTATTTTTACAATGTACCTCTGCATGGGAAGACGTAACCCCATGTCAAAAAAGGCCATACAGAGTGCCATTTTATCGTCGTAGGGATGGCTCGCTTGATCCAATTTTGTTGGCACACTCAGTGTGATGGCCTCAGAGATGTTGAACCGTTTCCTCAGTTGTACTACGTCAGCCTCGGTTATTTTTGAATCCTAATCCATGTCTAGGTTGACAAAATCAAGCCTATGGTGACTAGGCTCGGGTCAGGGTACCCTACTGTGGTAAGACTGATTTCTCTCTTCGGACATGGTCGGTGTTGTCTCGTAGTCATCGGGGCTCTTTGATTCCAAGTTGTGTATGTTGACCATCCGTCCCTGGTGTGTGGATTCCACGGTGGGAGGCAGAACGTTGAAGGGAGTTTGAGAAGAAGAATTATGAATTTGACATTTCTGCCAAGACAAGACTCGAGGAGGGAGGTTAGTTCAAAATACTTGGTTCTAGAGTTAAATCTATAGTTAGCAGAGCTATATACGTAGAAGCTAGGGTCTACTATGTCATTATCCCCACCATGAGACTAATCATAGGCTCTAAGCACCCTAAAAATGGCGAAACAGTAAAATGCAAAGCTTGTACAAGGCAAACACACCCACAAAAATCCCAGAAACACATACTTAATATCTCTAACATAAAAACCAGAAAAACACACCCAAATATGTTAGGGTTGGTGCTCTGAGCGCCAATTTCTTATGTATTTCCCTGTAAATACTTTTGTAGATATTTTATTTATGAATAAAATTAAAAGTTTCTATAATATGAATTCTTTTATTATATGGTAAAGACGTAAATGACCATATAATGATTGATTATGATACAGTTGCAAAAGCGTCGCAACTGACATTGAGCACTATCATAACATTATCATTCTTTAACTGTTCCTGGTCAAGGTTTGCAATTACTTGGTCAGTAAGTAAACCTGTTGAGACCAGTATGTGTCGTATATTATAATGTTGGATTCTAATGGTTTCTCAATGAACCATGAGTCTCGGGAGACTCGTATAGACACGTAGGTCTTTATATAAGTTAATATTAAACGACTCACTGAAGATTCTTAATAGATGGTACACCAAGTCAATAAGAATCTTCTCGGGTTGAGTGATCATAGTGATACTTCAACTTGTGATACCACTGTGGATATATGAGGTATCCTCCACACTTTGATGGCAGTCACATCACCGATCTATTTAGATCAGACCTCCGCCTGTTTCGTGGGTGTGGACTTCCTCAGGATATCATGTGCGTATCTAGATAGGATCCGTCAGTTCGGTGTACAGAGCATAGGTATCCATTATGGAATAGCAATTTGTTAAATCCATGGGCCCGTGGTGCACCGTAGAAATCAGTTCTAAGTGTTATTTAAGAGATTGCTAATAGAATCGTCGACGAGATTATACCTATAGAGATTGACGTTTATATCTATATCTCTGCAACAATCTGGATACCTGTGACGGAAGGATTATACATATTCAGTGACTTCGACCTGTATGGTTCAGAGAATTTATCTTTGTTCATCATAATTACGGGTGGGTAGATTATGGACAGAAAATTGGATATTTGAGGGATATGCCTGAACCTAGAGAGTCTCACTAATGAGATAACTCATAGAGCACTAGGAAACTTTTAAAATAATACTGATTATTATAAGTCATTTAACGGTTAAACGATAATACATGTGATAAATGGTAAATCTATCACTATTTCCCACTCATTTAACCTAATATTTTGTATAGTTTCTTGAGTTTTGTGAACGTTTTGATGTGTTTTGTGTTATTTTGCAGATAAATAAAGTTGGGAAAGCATTGGAAGCAATTTGGGGCCAAAATAGAGAAAAAATGACAAAAGGGCAATTCGGTAATTTGGCCGCGTCGCGACGTCTAACATGCGTCTGACATGCGAACGTGCGCCGAGGGACACGTGTCAGAATCTGAGAAATTGGACTTGCTAACGTGCGCCGACCTTGCTAACGTGCGACGTGCCACGTGCATCATCACAGAAGATCAGCTAAAATGCGCCATATGCCACGTGTCGAAATCTCATTGGACCAAGCAAGCGCGTGCCACGTGTCAACCTCTCATTGGACCGAATATTGGACAAATCACATGTTGCCACGTGTCGACCTCTCATTTGACCGATCCTAAGCGCGTGCCACTTGTCAGATGATCATTGGACCGAAAGCTCAGCCAATCACCGTGTGCCACAGTCGTCGTCTTCTCATTGCACCACCTTTACCGCGGACACGTGTCATCACCATATTCTGCCGACAGATCACGTGTGGTCAACCCGCTGGACCAAAACCGCGTGCCAGCGTCGCTATGCTGGGACCTTTGGCGTCGCGACGCTGGATCCAGAATTTGCCTATAAATTCAGGCCTTCTTCCTTCATTTGGTGTGCTTTCCTTGGGATGTTTTCCCTGATTTCATACGAAGCATCTAGTTTTTAATAATAAAATTATGTATTTTTATTTTTAGTTTTTATTACTGCTTTATTTATTTTACTTTATGTTTGTAGTTAATTTACCGCTGGGGTAAAAGGTGAAACCTTAATATAATTATTTAGGTAAATCTCACTTAATTATAATATTTAAATTATAATTTAACCGGATTAATTAATGTCAGACTTTATTACCGCCTATATGGCTGGTTTAAATATAAATTACCTTACCGCCTATATGGCTGGTCTTTATATGACAGATAATTACCGCCTATATGGCTGGTGTAATGGACTAAATGGATTACCGCCTATATGACTGGTTTTAAATGTTTAATATTATTAATTCCTGAGAAAGCAGAATATAAAATAATTTATATATTATAATAAGTGAGATTCCTAGATAAGAAATATTAATTGTGGATCCTCTAACCCTAGCATTTTATTTTATTCTAGGGAAGTGATGAAACACAATATCCACACTTAATAATGATTTTTTTTATAGGTATTTCTTTTTAAATTTGTTTATTGAGTCTTAAGCTTAATGATTCTTGTTGTCTGATCACCAATAAAGATTGAGTGTGTGTAAACTTAAAATGAACTAGACATAGGGATTTTAGGTTTCAGCCTTAGATTTCAATAGCCCACGATCTTCCTTGAGGATAGAGATAACCCTTTAATAGATTTCCTTACAGGATAGGAATATACCTGTGGGCGGGGTTTGGTGTTGTTATATCTAGGTCCCAAGATCAAACAAGCATGAAAACAATGTGTGAACACACCAACGGAGATAGCGGAAATACTCACATCGATCGGTTGAGTCGATTTGGAGACGAATCAAGGCCAAATAGCCACTACCAAGGACGCAAACTGCTGCAGTTCACTGCCTCCATTTTCAGAATTTTGAGATGACAAACGGAGCTCCAAGCCTCGTCTAACGGATCCCGGCTCATGGGCGAACCTCCCTACCACCTTCGCAAGACTCGTAAGTGTGCTAGCACTTGGATTTCACCATGAAAATCCACTCTTGCTTCCCTATATGTCACGCCATTCTGGTTCAAAACCAGTGAAGAAAAATGGATGTTTGGCGTGAGGAGAAGAGAGAAATTGAGAGAGAAGAAGTGTGTTGTGTGTTAGTGAAAAGCTTTTCCAAAAAGCTTTATATATTTTTTCATAAAATATATATAAAACATACCAAATGATTAATTAAAATCAAAGTAAATATTTCCCTCCAAAAACTATTTCAACAACTCAATCACTATTCAAATGTTCACTTTAATAAAGTGATTTGATGTGTGTCTTTCACTCAATCCATCAATCAATCAATCAATCAATCAATCACTCAAAGTGACTTTTGATTTGACGCTGATGTGACGATTGATTTGACGCTTGATGTGACTTGCGTCTCCGCACTTGAATTCGAAATACGAATGCGCTCGCAATCACACTCGGGCTCGGGTTCGTTAATTCCAAATTAACGATTTTTCCGTCGCGTCGTAATTAAATGATTACGCCTAGCGAATTCACTATTCACGTCGCTAACGAATTAATTCTAAATTAATTCATTCCCCCGAATTAAAATCTAATTTTAATTCCACGTCGAAATCTAATTTCATTTAATATATCGAATATATAATTTACCGATTAATTCCAAATTAATCATTATCTCTCTCTAGACGATATTTTATCCTAGATAAAATATCTCCGTAATTAATCCTAGATTAATTTTCTCTCTCTACTATATAATCCCAGATTATTTAAGAGTGCGAGTTATGCGTCATCGGTGGATTATCGGGAAGCGACCCATGAGATCCCCGGATTGTTCAGTGCAGTAGTAAATACGGTCGTCGGAGTATCTGAATCACGTACGTACCAAGTACTACGTTCTACCGATTTACGAGACAGGTCGACTCCTAGCAAAGCACCAAGTCTACCCAATTCTCCGGACATATCCATCTAAGAATATTTAAGATCTGTATCAAGCGTAGTATACCAAGTATTATGTATATCGGTCCAGTATCAGATAGTCACGTGCTAGGGCTGGGGCTGGATAAGTGTCTGCCCCGTCCGAAACACATATCGGATGTCTGGTAACATATCTCTATATAAATATTCATGACCTGGTCACAATATCCCGATTGGATGCGCATCACTCAAGAGCTCTAGTACCGTATCATGCGTGACATCATCTCCACTATGACTGAAGTGATACTTCTGTCTTGACATCACACCCAATACACTACGACTCTCTGATAAACCCAGAAGTGGTGTACGCAGAACCGGTTAAAGCCCTGTACCACCAAGACCAAAGTCTATCGATTATCGTAAGTATTAGCGATGTAAGTCTCAGGTTAAGACTATACACACCTACCTTGATTTCGGCCTCCCATAGACACATAATCATAATACCAATGGGGTTCCGAGGGGTCTATCCAGAGCGAAGCTGTTTCCCGTACCATCGGTGAAACACGACCTCCTATCGCACTTGCATAAGTATCCGATACTTATATATATGAGAACTATGTCGTTGTGCCCTCACAACGCACACAAGTGCAATACTAGCCTATTCTGCATTATCGATGTCCAGTCTCGATAATACTCCGGCTAGGGATATTTATGTTTTAAACCTTCGGGGATTGATACTGTCTCATATCATTCTCAATCCAGGAATTAATCATAGGGACCTCTCTTCATTTATATATCTATGGTGATCTAATCACAAATGATGAGAGTGCAATTTCCTTGTCACATAGTTAATTTGCTACAACAACACAATGATCTGTGCAAATAGTGACGCTATGGGTCATTTTGTCCAACAATCTCCCACTTGGCACATAGCCAGTCACTCAAGTGTCCCAACTCGAACTATGTACGGTTCGCACAAATTGCTGAGGAAAGGTTTTCGTCAGCGGATTTGTTTGATTATCGTTTGACGCGATTTATACGATCATCACATCGCCACGATGTATGATCCGAACGAATCAGATGATATAGAAGTATATATCTGGATCGTCGATGAGACCTTTAATTCCTTAGCTGTGCTGACGCCTAGCTCAGCTGCTAACAGAACTATATCTAATCTAATTAGATTTATTTTCGATCCAAATGGCTTATATTGCTGCCTCAGCTACAACAATAATCCGCATTAGTTGTTTATTCGGCAACAGTTATCTTGCTCGGAATATTTCCAGCTCACTGTCCCAGTGTTCAAACTTAATAGTACCGTATTATTTAATCGTTTGGAAACTTGCAGCAGTGATCCCAGTCACTTCAAGTTCTCCTTCTCCATAGTTTAAGATAGCATCTTTAGTTCTCTGAGATACTAACAGATGTTCTTAACTTCAATCCAGTGACTATCACTTGGATTGACCAGATCGTGACTCCATATGCTCGAAGCGTATGAGACACCAATTCAAGTACATTTTAAATGTACTTTTTCCAGAGAGTGTTAACCAACTCCAAATCTATCCCATTAGATCTTTATTCCTCGAATAAAGGTTGTTACTCCCCAGAATTCTACGGAGAATTTCTATTGAAAGCCAAGCTTTCATCAATTGCTATATGGGAATTTAACTGTCAGTGCGCTCTCCCACTAACCTCCTTATATACACAAGAATTATTTCATTTCGATTCAAATCATAAACCATTATGATTATTTCAAAACGTCAGTTCCAAGAACCTTATGCTTGCATTAATCCAAACATGGATCGAATAACCCGCAAACCTTGTTTGTCGGTTATACAAAATCGTCAGGATGTTGTAAACATCCTCCAAAAGGTTTCCTTTTCAGGAAAGCGATTTTGATCTATAACTAAAACATTTCATTAATGAAATACGCAGTTATCAACAAGCATCTTCAAAATGGATTTACCATGGCAACAGGTAAAAGGTTGAACCGTTATTAACACAATGTTGATAACGATACCTTTCCGTCAAAAGCCCAGCTTTGTACGTTGGTATGTTGCCTTCCATGTATGTCTTCCTTGAAGACGTTTAATGTACCAATAGGCACAATGCCTTGTGGTACAACAACTAGTATCTAAAATAGTTGTTATACATGGAATCCATTTCGGACTCATGGCACTTTGCCATAATAGGGAGTCGATACCTCGTATCACTTCCTCAAAACGTAGTCGGATGGTATACCTCCATAAGATTGACATCTTTATGGGGTTAGATCAGAAACCCATACTCTAGGTTGTTTTCTGACTCTATCCGATCTACTAGTTTCTTGTGTATTTGAAGATTAATGGTATAGATTCATCATAGATGATGAACTATTTGTGTTCCATTAAGGACTTTGTGCCTTGAATAGTATTACTCCGATTTTCATCGAGTATCACTATCCTCCCACTGACCACTGCATATCGGTATTCCTCTCAGGAAAAACCGTATGGTGAGCAACAATCACATTGTTCTCATGTGAGATTTACAAGTACTATACTTAAGGTTTCCCTTAGGATAACCTATATTGGCACTTATCCAATTTGGGTCCTTAGTTTGGTATCATCCAAACGTTATGCCTGGCATACCCAAATTATCAGGAATGAGAAACCTCGTTTCTTCCCTGTTCATATCCTATATGACATCTGTCAAACAGATTTATATGGAACCTTATTCTAAATAAGTTTTGCACTGTTAATACATATCCTATTGAAGGAAATAGTAGCTCAGAGCGACTCGTGATAAACCTTATCATGTCCAACAAAATTCGGTTTTAGTTCGGACACACCGTCTAACTGACGTGTCTCGGGAGGAGTCCTCATATGAAAGAATACCGTACTCTTTCATGTACGTATGAAACTAAATGCTTAAGTATTTTCCATTACGGTCTTACCTTGGCGGAATAATACTATACCCGATCTGTTTATTTACTTCGTGTCGAAACTTTAAAGTTTCTGATTTGTGTTCTTCAAAAGAAACACATAACCATAACGTGATGCCACATCCGTTAAGGTCACGAAATATTCATGTTCACATCTAGTCTAGCTAGATATGGGCCCACTAACTTCACCATGAATAGGGCTAACAGATCGGTGGCCCTTATACTATTACCAAGTAAATAGTATTTTAGGTACTTTACCTAATAAACTAGATTCGCATACCTTATTTGAATAGTCAAATCAGTCCTAGTACCCACTCTTCAAAAGTGTGGATATACGAGTCTCGTTTAATTGTGTCCTAGACAATAATGCCACAAATAAGTCTCTATTGATCAAATCAATTTGAGCTATTTATTTGTCATTTTTTATATGTTTGAGATTTTATTATATTCAAAATATAAATTCTGTTATTCACATCTAATGTGTTATCTCAGTATCATCTTTATATAATAAAACACTTAGTGTTCTAGAATATAAAGGTTTATCCGAAACGAATTAAACACTGATATAGAGATAATGTCTCTAGTCAAACTAGTTACTTATAACAGTTCCTAATTTAAGTACACACCCAAAGGGTAGTTCCTAAACTTAGGTATCTACGGTCGAAACAGCGACTTTCGTCCCGTTTCCGATTCGCAGAGAATCTCAGCTTGAAGTCAGTATCCAGCTCATAGCGGATTCTGAACATCAATACATATATTTTATGTACCACACTAAGTATTTAAAATCCAATTTCAATACTAGTAGTGAACATAACTTTGACAAATATTTTTAAAGTTAGAGCCTCACTCTTCCTTAATTCCTTCGTGTCTGCCATATCCAAACGGTAGTCACTTTGGGATATGTCATTTATCCTTTCAATATTTCACAAACCTTGGCCAAGCCTTGGGTTTCGGAATATCGAAACGATGTGCACCTTGTGCTACATGCCCAATTGCAAACTTTGACTTTTCTCCATTAGAATAGTCAATTAATTCTCTAAGAATTATATAATTGCAATTTAATACTTTTAAATCTAAAGATAGATTTATTTCAAGTATATTAAATTAAGCACTAAAGTCATCATCACACAAATCTTCCAAAGATTTATGCTCTACTTATTTGCTTAATTATGGGCCTAGATATACAAGTTATTTTATCCAATAAAGTAACCTATATTAATTCCCAATGAAAATTAAATCATTTAAAACATTTAATCCAAGGATTATATATTTTAAATATTCAACTTTTCAATTCTTTCTTGATTTCAATAGTCCAACTATTTAATCAATTTAATAAGGTACTACATTATAATGATTACAATAATCCAATTATTTAATCAACTATAATTTTAATATTGATTACTATAATCCAATTATAAAATCAACTATTATTTAATTCAATTATATTGATTACTAAATTCAATTATAAAATCAACTATAATTGAATAAGTTTGTATATAGTCCAACTATATATATATAAAACAACATAAAATATTAGTCCAACTAATACTTTGATTAATATGACGAGTAAAATATAGATGAGCGCGTTTAGCGAGTATTCGAACGAATGTTGCAAATTCAATACTTGCCTCCCACTATTTTTCGTCCAGCCTAACCCTCTGTCGAGTACTCGGGAAATCGTGTTTCCTAGTGGGCTAGGATCCCGTTAAATATCACACAATCTTGACTTTGGCCAACAAATTGTATGATAATTAACTAGGTAGATCTCGAAGATCAATTGGATCCCATCCAACTCCTAGATCCAGTAGGTGGACATCCAAGTCCCAAACATATATCTAATATATGCCTATATATCGAATATATACCCTAACCTTTTTCCTCTGAATCAACTAGGCCTTGGCTTTGGCACAACAAACCTAGTGATCCCAGTCAAGCGCGGACCCATTGACATGGAAGCTTCGTAATCAATGTCAATGGACAAGAAGTGGTCTTGACTTTGGCCAACAAACCACAACTTGGACACGACACCGATATGGAACAAATCCTCGTGATTAAAACACATCTTCGACGGACAAGGGCTTGACTTTGGCCAACAACCCCTGCCAATCTCGGATCTTGAGTAAGAATCACTCAATGGAAGGAAAATAAACGCTTGATATTTAACGAGGGTTTTTCGCGTGCAAATTGGCTACCAATTTAATTATCTTTGTTAGGTCTCATCATCATACACCCTTAAACATGCATTCTAAATACATAATAAAGCGAGTATGAAAATAAATAATAATGATATGCGGATGGATACTTTACACATTGATCCTAGATCAAATCTCTCCCTTTCTCACTCAAGCTAGCACTTGTATTACTTCTACCCGTTACACTACACTTCTAAAGAAACTTCATTTACATGGAGGGGAATAGGTGAGAAGAGAATACAAAGAGAATGAAGGTGATAAGGCTGGACACGCAGGTCCAATTTAATAAATCGAATTTATTACAACAATTTCTAAAATTGCCCCACCCAACTAATATCCATCCGATATACATTATTCATTCAACACAACCACGTATTCACACACATAAGCATGCTATCAATCAATCTAATTAAATTAATTAATCTGATAAGTAAGTGATCATCCAATGTTCAAACAACGATTTGATTTGTTCGAGTCAAACTCGTTTTGCGAATAAGTACTAAAGTACGAATTCATGAATTAAATAAACTACATCATTAAATCTAATTTAACATGTATTTAATACTAATTCACTATTCAATTCCAAATTAAATATTACACTTTTATTTAATAAACCTTTTACGATTTAAATTCCAAATTAATCGTAACGCGTCTCAAAGACCGATAACGTCCAACGTCAATTCAATTAAAGTCCAATGGGCTTTTAATTGATTTCTAAAGGCGTGGACTTTGGTCAACTCGGGTCAAACCGATAACCAAAGTCCAATCCGAGATTTACCCCATAAGCCCATAAATCAATCTTGGCCCATTAGGCCCAATTGAACTTTAAAGGTTCATTAGTCGCATTTGGGCTTTATGGTTAAGGTTTTGGGCCCAATTGGATCCAATCCACTTGGCCTAAACCCAACTTGATAAAATCAAGCCCAATAGGCCCAATTACAACATTAGAAGCCCAATATCAAAAATAGGCCCAAATAATTAAATTCAAAAAATCCAATTTTCCCAATTTAATTACCAAAGTGTATTACATGATCAATTAACCAAATCAACATTTCTAAACATGAATTTACATAAATAATCATGGTCATTTTATCAATTGGTGTCCAACACAAATTAATCAAAAATCAAACCCATTTACATGCTTAAAGGTCTCGGCCAAGGGAGGAGGGATTTTATCCGATTCGAATTCAATCCAATTAATTCACAATCGATATTAAATCCTTATCCCGAATGATTTTCAATACATCCAATGTTCAAAAATCAAAAGATACCAAGACATTAGGGCATAATTCCATTCGGCCAAGGTGATCAATTGGGGGATTTTATGTTCAATTCAAAATCCAATCAAATTAGTTTCAAATTAACATTATCCTAAATGATTCCAACTCATCAAATGAATCAAAAACAAAAATTCCAAGAATTCCAAAATGATCATCATATTCGGCCAACATGATATTTTTGGGGAAAATTATTCCAAATCAATTTTCAACAAATTGGTCCAACCAAAATGAAATTAAACATGTTATAAGCATACTTAAACAATCAATTTATTCAAATCATGCTCAACAAACATTTACCCAAATTTTAAGCCCTACAATTTTCATGCTTGAACCTAGGCTCTTGATGCCATTGTTGGTTATTATCTAGGTCCCAAGATCAAACAAGCGATGAAAATAATGTGTGAACACACCAACGGAGATAGCGGAATACTCACATCGATCGGTTGAGTCGATTTGGAGACGAATCAAGGCCAAATAGCCACTGCCAAGGACGCCAAACTGCTGCAGTTCACTGCCTCCATTTTCAGAATTTTGAGATGACAAACGGAGCTCCAAGCCTCGTCTAACGGATCCCAGCTCATGGGCGAACCTCCCTACCACCTTCGCAAGACTTGTAAGTGTGCTAGCACTTGGATTTCCACCATGAAAATACACTATTGCTTCCCTATATGTCACGCCATTTCTGGTTCAAAACCAGTGAAGAAAAATGGCTGTTTTGGGCGTGAGGAGAAGAGAGAAAATTGAGAGAGAAGAAGTTGTGTTGTGTGTTAGTGAAAAGCTTTTCCAAAAAGCTTTATATATTTTTCAAAAATATATTTTAAAACATTTACCAAATGATTAATTAAAATCAAAAGTAAATATTTCCCTCCAAACACTATTTCAACAACTCACATCACTATTCAAATGTCACTTTAATAAAGTGATTTGATGTGTGTCTTTCACTCAATCCATCAATCAAATCAATCAATCAATCAATCACTCAAAGTGACTTTTGATTTGACGCTTGATGTGACGATTGATTTGACGCTTGATGTGACTTGCGTCGCCGTACTTGAATTCGAAATACGAATGCGCTCGCAATCACACTCGGGCCCGGGTTCGTTAATTCCAAATTAACGATTTTTCTGTCGCGTCGTAATTAAATGATTACGCCTAGCGAATTCACTATTCACGTCGCTAATGAATTAATTCTAAATTAATTCGTTCCCCCGAATTAAAATCTAATTTTAATTCCGCGTCGAAATCTAATTTCATTTAATATATCGAATATATTAATTTACCGATTAATTCCAAATTAATCATTATCTCTCTCTAGACGATATTTTATCCTAGATAAAATATCTCCGTAATTAATCCTAGATTAATTTTCTCTCTCTACTATATAATCCCAGATTATTTAAGAGTGCGAGTTATGCGTCATCGGTGGATTATCGGGAAACGACCCATGAGATCCCCGGATATGTTGGCAGTAAATACGGTCGTCGGAGTATCCGAATCACGTACGTACCAAGTACTACGTTCTACCGATTTACGAGACAAGGTCGACTCCTAGCAAAGCACCAAGTCTACCCAATTCTCCGGACATATCCATCTAAGAATATTTAAGATCTGTATCAAGCGTAGTATACCAAGTATTGTGTATATCGGTCCAGTATCGGATAGTCACGTGCTAGGGCTGGGGCTGGATAAGTGTCTGCCCCGTCCGAAACACATATCGGATGTCTGGTAACATAGTCTCTATAATCGGATATTCATGACCTGGTCACAATATCCCGATTGGATGCGCATCACTCAAGAGCACTAGTACCGTATCCTGCGTGACATCATCTCCACTATGACTGAAGTGATACTTCTATTCATGACCTGGTCACAATATGCCGTGTGCCCTCACAACGCACACAAGTGCAATACTAGCCTATTCTGCATTATCGATGTCCAGTCTCGATAATACTCCGGCTAGGGATATTTAATGATTAAACCTTCGGGGATTGATACTGTCTCATATCATTCTCAATCCAGGAATTAATCATAGGGACCTCTCTTCATTTATATATCTATGGTGATCTAATCACAAATGATGAGAGTGCAATTTCCTTGTCACATAGTTAATTTGCTACAACAACACAATGATCTGTGCAATAGTGACGCTATGGGTCATTTTGTCCAACAGGCGGGGGTAGGCATAGTTGGAACTTAATCTTAATGAATCCAGGTAATTTGGTTGACATAGACATATGGTTCAATTGGGTTATACTCGGTATTTGCGTCTGACCATCGACAGAGGCTTTTTCATATTTTCGTGTTTCAGGTTAGCAAATTGATTTATTACACATAGTTAAGAGAATCAATTTATCTTTATAATAATATTGTGTGGAGTCACGACCCTAGATCCTTGAGTCTTCTCTTTTATTTCCTTAGTATTTTCTTTTGAGTCTGTTTTTATTTTATTTTGCAAAACCACAATCAACCAAATCAATCAAGAATCATTCTCTTCTCCCTCAATTAGATATCTGTAAATAAATAGATTCAATAATTAATAACAATAGTAGGAATTAAGTTCTCGTGGGATAAATATTTTTATACTACTTGAACGATACGTGCGCTTACGTTATATTTGTGTGTTTACGCCGGTCAAGTTTTTGGCGCCGTTGCCGGGGACTTATTTTTCTTGAGTTATTAATTTTGAAGCTATCTAATTTACTTGTATCTAATTTTCTTTATTTTTATCTGTAATTTTTATTTCTTTCTTTTATTTAAGGTGGTTGAAAAATGGAACACTACTGGGAGATTGAGAGATTACGAGCTTTACAAGAAGATACACCCCAAATCTGGGAGCAACAGTTCGGTTTTCTGAGGCCTGTTGTCCAGCCCAACATTTATCACTGGATGTCAGAACCAAGCAATACTACATTTGCTCATCAGAACGAAATGGGGAGATGTGTAATATGTGATGGTAACCACCCGAGCGATCAATGTATATACCTTTCAGAGTGGCAAAATTATTTGAATCATTCAAAGTACGAAGAACCAACATATTTTCCATCTTATCCACCATCCACTTATGATTTTCATCAAGAACCAAAACCATCAGAGGAAGATCAGATGATTGACATGCTCAAAGATTGGTTCAAGAAACGAGACGAAGAGTTAGATACGATGCTTGAAACATGCCAAAATCAATTCGAAAGTATTCAGAGACAATCATCATCCATTCAGAATATGACAGATCAAATGAGGCAATCAACAGAGAACCAGAGCTACATACCTCAAGAACCATTTTCAGATAACACTGATGATGCCTTCGAGTACCAATCATTTCACAATGACACCTTAACAGAGGATGAGGCTGAGCAGTATCAACGACCAGAGGTATCAGTTCAGGAGCCCAACCGGCACAGTCTCGATTTGACTTTTATTATTCAAATTTTGACGAGGATGAAGCTGATCTATTTGTACCAACTGCACCAACAACGGAGGATCAAACTTTCAATCCTCAAAATGAAGATCTTGGAGCATGTTTTACCATGATGTTTGAAGAAGATCTACCTGAGCCAATATTTCACCCAAATCAGAGGATGAAGACCTAAAATCTGACACATCTTTTCATCCTCAGGCAGATACTTATGGAGCATGCATTTCACAGATGACAGATGAAGAGCTGAATACAGAAATTTTAAAATTCATATGTGAAGAAAAGGTGGAACAAGAAGTAGAGCAAATGGAGAAGCAAATGTCTGACCTTAATAAAAATCCAGAGCATTCAGGAGAAACATCGCTGTTTTGGGGAGTACAAATCAAAGATATCGCCCAGAAGCTTGACACAATGGAACTCCCATTCCAAGTCAAGCACTATATGAGACCTCCTGATTTTATTTCTTTCTTTACAGGAACCACTGGAGCAACAAGGATCAAAAAGGTGGTACAAGCACTAAATAGGACAAAAAAATTTCTGCCACTTTACCGTTGGAAGAGACCCTTCAAAAGCAACGCTCATGGGATTGTCTTTAATCGGACATCCAAAACGACATTGAAACCTCTTTAACAGATGAATTTCAGTCACGTCTGGCTGAAGACGTAAAATTTAGTGCTAGCAGGGAGGCAACCCATGCAATTTGTTGTAATTTCTGTTTTCATATTTTGTGTATACATGTTGTAGAGTTTTTAATTTTGTGTGTTATTTTTGTAGGGAAAAGCACAAACGGAGCATTTTAAGACAGAAGGAATGGTGTTTGGCAATCACAAAGATGAGAACTAATTCATTAGCGATGGCTGAGTAAGGAATGAAATCTTGAGACGCATCCTAATGGATTTATATACCAAACAAGTGGCGTATTGCGTACACAATTCTGTTGCCTTAATTATTGCTTTGATTCGCTTTTTTGTTGTAATTATCTTTATTTTCATAGACAGGATCCAGACTTTTTGACCTTTCACAATTCATTTTGTTGTTTAGCAAACAAACGTCCTCTGGAAGATACTAGTGCTATTATTACTCATCCTTTTTCAGGTACTATAAATTCAGCCCGTCATTGCAATTTTGAAGGCATCCAGAGTTGAGAAAGAAATACATAAAAAATGGAAGCCACTTCAAGAAGACGAGTTGAAAACATTTGTGTGTTTTGTGGTAGTAGTGTTGGTGTTAAGCCACAATACGTAGAAGCAGCATATGAATTGGGTCGAGTCTTAGCTGCAATGAATATGCACTTAATATATGGTGGAGGAAATCTTGGACTTATGGGATCGTTTCAAAGGCTGTACAGGAAGGAGGCAGTCACGTTTTGGGAATCATCCCAAAACCCTTGGCAGAGGAAAATCTTATTGGATCATCAAACGGAGAGGAACTGATCGTGCCAGGTATGTCTAAACGTTTGGTAGAAATGATTAACCGTGCTGATGCTTTTATTGCTTTTCCAGGTGGCTTGGGTACATTGGAGGAAATATTTATAGTATTATCTTGGGCGAACCTGAACATACACCAGAAACGCTTGGATTGTACGACGTTGAAGGATTTTATGATTTTCTTTGTGTGTTTCTTGATGATGCTCGGAGAAATGGGTTCGTGTCAAAACCTATGAAAGAACTCTTCTTCACTGCCAGAACTGCTCCAGATCTAATAGACCAACTCATAGCCTATGAACCACAAGTTGACCCTATCCTTTCAAAGATAAATTGGTCCGAGGACGATCGTGGTAAGAGGCGTCAAATTAATCTGGATCTTAACCTTTAATTTCCTGTAGATTTCAGCTAACCAGGTACGACCTTCTTAACTCTCCTTTTACTGTTTAAAACATTGGGGACAATGTCTCATTTAGGTTTGGGAGAGGGAATTAGTTGATCAGTACCTTATTTTTAGTTTGTGTGTTATTTTTATTTTTAGTCCAAATTTTTTCGAAAAATAAAAAAAATTGAAAAATTTTCAAAAATTACAAAAAAAATATATTTTGTGTTTTTGTATTTTTATTTTGACTAAAAGGGTGAAATCGGTGAGAGATAGCTGAGTAAGGAGTTTCCACTCCTGAGACGTATCTCGATCCTATTTTCGAAATAAGTTAATTTTTGTTTATTTCCTTTTGAATTATTTAATTTGTGAATTCTCCTTAACACTGACTAAAATGAATTTTCATATGCTCAGTTGGCAGGTATTATCAACATACATAGAAACATACGGACATGAGTTAAAATTGAAAATTTTGTAATATTCAGTGCTCTAGTTTAATTGGAGGAAGCATCTCAAAAAGCAATGGAGTAAAAAAAAAAAAAAAAAACCTGAGATCCGAGTTATTAAGTCTGTAAGGGTGTTTTAACACCTAGTGCCCTAAAGCCAACTGGTTTGGGAGTCACTGGCCCAAAGCTCGTTACATGGATCGAAGATGCTGCAAAAATATATATATCTGAAGTCTGAGTAATTAAGTCCGTAGGGGTGTCTTAACACCTTGTGCCCTAAAGCCAATTGGTTTGGGAGCCACTGACCCAACACTCGTTACATAGATGGAAGATATTGTATATAAATAAAAAAATAGTGAAAAATCAAAGAAAAAATCAGAAAAATTAGAAAAATTATTTCATTGCTACAAAAAGTGTGAAATCTGATAGAACTTTAAGACAAAAATATTACTCTCTTATCAACTGCACTTATGACTGTTGTGGGCAAAAATGTGTTGATTAATATTTTGTTGGCTGTGTATATGGAGAATGGTAAATATAATCAGAGAATTTACTTATTCGGTAATTTAGAAAGAAACAAAACAACTAATAACTTGGAGTATAAATTTCACCTGATTAGTCACTAACTTCTTTATTCTCTTTTCGCTTGTCTTTTTGCTTTTGTGTGCATTAGTTTTACTACCTTTTTACTTTTGTAAAATGTTTGTGGGTATCATTGCTGTAAACCCTCACGAGACTACAACTCGTCTAGTATGGACACCTAGGGGTTTAAAGGCTTGTTGCATACGCTAAATGCAACCGTGATCCCTACGAAAGTGGCTTAGTTAAATTTTTTTATGTTATTTTTTTTTGTGTTTTGCTCGAGGACTAGCAAAATGTTAGGTTTGGGGGTGTGATGAGTGGTAAATCTATCACTATTTCCCACTCATTAAACCTAATATTTTGTGTAGTTTCTTGAGTTTTGTGAACGTTTTGATGTGTTTTGTGTTATTTTACAGATAAATAAAGTTGGGAAAGCATTGGAAGCAATTTGGGGCCAAAATAGAGAAAAAATGACAAAAGGGCAATTCGGTAATTTGGCCGTGTCGCGACTCCAGGACCCTACGCATCGCGACGTCTAACGTGCGTCGGACATGCTAACGTGCACCGAGGGACACGTGTCAGAATCTGAGAAATTGGACTTGCTAACGTGCGCCGACCTTACTAACGTGCGCCGTGCCACGTGTCATCATCACAGAAGATCAGCTAAAATGCACCGTATGCCACGTGTCGAAATCTCATTGGACCAAAGCAAGCGCGTGCCATGTGTCAACCTCTCATTGGACCGAATATTGGACAAATAACATGTTGCCACGTGTCGACCTCTCATTTGACCGATCCAAAGCGCGTGCCACTTGTCAGATGATCATTGGACCGAAAGCTCAACCAATCACCGTGTGCCACGTGTCGTCTTCTCATTGCACCACCTTTACCGCGTGACACGTGTCATCACCATATTCTGCCGACAGATCACGTGTGGTCAACCCGCGTGGACCAAAACCGCGTGCCAGCGTCGCTACGCTGGGACCTTTGGCGTCGCGACGCTGGATCCAGAATTTGCCTATAAATTCAGGCCTTCTTCACTTCATTTGGTGTGCTTTCCTTGGGATTTTTTCCCTGATTTCATAGGAAACATCTAGTTTTGTAATAATAAAATTATTTATTTTTATTTTTAGTTTTTATTACTACTTTTTATTTATTTACTTTATGTTTTGTAGTTAATTTACCGCTGGGGTAAAAGGTGAAACCTTTAATATAATTATTTAGGTAAATCTCACTTAATTATAATATTTAAATTATAATTTAACCGGATTAATTAATGTCAGACTTTATTACCGCCTATATGGCTGGTTTAAATATAAATTACCTTACCGCCTATATGGCTGGTCTTTATATAACAGATAATTACCGCCTATATGGCTGGTGTAATTGGACTAAATGGATTACCGCCTATATGGCTGGTTTTAAATGTTTAATATTATTAATTCCTGAGAAAGCAGAATATAAAATAATTTATATATTATAATAAGTGAGATTCCTAGATAAGAAATATTAATTGTGGATCCTCTAACCCTAGCATTTTATTTTATTCTAGGGAAGTGATGAAACACAATATCCACACTTAATAATTGATTTTCTTTTTATGGGTAGTTCTTTAATTTGTTTATTGAGTCTTAAGCTTAATGCTTCTTGTTGTCTGATCACCAATAAGATTGATTTGGTAAACTTAAAATGAACTAGACATAGGGATTTTAGGTTTCAGCCTTAGATTCAATAGCCCACGATCTTCCTTGAGGATAGATAAACCTTTAATAGATTTCCTTACAGGATAGGAATATACCTGTCGGGCGGGGGTAGCCACAATTGGAACTTAATCTTAATGAATCCAGGTAATTTGGTTGACAAAGACATATGGTTCAATTGGGTTATACTGGGTATTTGCGTCTGACCATCGACAGAGGCTTTTGCATATTTTTGTGTTCCAGGTTAGCAAATTGATTTATTACATATAGTTAAGAGAATCAATTCATCTTTATAATAATATTGTGTGGAGTCACGACCCTAGATCCTTGAGTCTTCTCTTTTATTTTCCTTAGTATTTTCTTTTGAGTCTGTTTTTATTTTATTTTGCAAAACTACAATAAACCAAATCAATCAAGCAATCATTCTCTTCTCCCTCAATTAGATATCTGTAAATAAATAGATTCAATAATTAATAAAAATAGTAGGAATTAAGTCCTCGTGGGATCGATATTTTTATACTACTTGAACGATACGTGCGCTTGTGTTATACGTGTGTGTTTACGCCGGTCAACATGCGTTTGGGATCTTTCGGCCATTTATTAAATGTCAATTGTGATATTTGACATTTATAATTAATATATGTATTTTCGTTATTTAATGTAAATATAATATATATATTTAAGATATTTGTATTAATTATTTAATTATTCAAATGTAGAATAATTAAATTAATTATATAGTAAATATCTTACTTACTTTTTAAAAGTAAGCAAATGGCTATTTTTAATTGAATTTAATGGCCAATTTTGATTGGTTTTAAATGGCTTGATTTAATTGGTTTATTCGTGATAAACATTAAAATATTTGATGATTAATTACCACAAATTTAATTAAATCTTTATCCATTTATTTTTGAAATAAAATTGAAAATATATGGCTAATATTAATTCCCCTTTTTTCGGTCATTTGAGGAAATTATATAAGCCAGTTTTTCTTTTTTGTTTCATAATCTAAGAACCTTAAAAATCAAATACAAAGAGAGAAAGAGAGGAAAAAAGAGAAGAAAGAAAAGGAAAGCTTGAAATTTGAAGGAATTTGTAAGTTTTTTCTTACTTTATTCTTTATGAAAATTATTTCTAATATCCTAGACTTCAATATGTGTAGCTTAGTTATTTTTTTTTCTCTACATTCTTGTGAATGTATTTTGATGGTTGGGAACTTGATTGAAAGATGGAAGCATGTATATTAATTAAGATTGCTTGAAATTGTTTCTTAAGCATTCTTTTTTCCATTTGATAGTGTGTTGTCATTCTAGAGCTACTTAGCCACTCATAAATGACCTAGAATTGTTCTTGAGTTGTTTCATGATGGTGAGACTTGTTTGATGTGGTGAAAATTGAATTAAAGTGTTGAATTTAATTAATTTGGGGTTAATTTGTTAATTTGTTGAAATAGTAAAATTAGGGTTCATAACCCTCACCAAATTTGGGATTTTCATATATGTGATGTAATTTGATGTATATATGATGTATATTAAATTTGGGAATTTTTAGATTTGATCTTGACATGTTTTGAACAAAATGGACCAAATTATAAATTCTTGAAAATATAGGGACCTCTGAGAAATTTCTAGAAAATCAGTTTCTTTGCTTTGCAAATTGTATTTTTCTGTATAAGCATGTATAAATCATTTTGGGATTGATTTGGAATCAATTGGAATTGTATATGACAATTAAGGACAAAAATGATTAAAATACAAAGTTTTTGGGCTAAATGGCAACTTACGAAAAATCTGATTTTTGGGTAAGAATTTCAATTTTTAAGTATTGAGTAATTAAAATAAATTATTTTATTTTAATTACCCAAGAAAAATTATTGAAATCGGAAAATTTTGATTTTCCGCATTTCGCTGCGTTTACCCGAATTGCCACCCAAAACCCCAACAAAAATGGTATCAAAGAAGGTTTATACCTAACACATGATATGAATATGCCTTTAAATTCAATGTTTAATTATGTCCTTGCTTTATACATGCTTGTATTTATTTAATATGATTAAATTAAATACGTAACATCTTTGCGGAAAAATCCCTAATTAATAAGGTTTTATAAGTAATATGTATTGGATGCATATTTCTTGGTCCGTCTTGTCAATACGGTTTGTGGATATCTGTTCTATGGCTGCATCTGAGTTTTTGCCAAGCAGTGAGGGTGTATTTGATAGAATTTATCCCTACCGGATGTATATGTGATACTAGATAAATTCAAGCGAAAGCGGAAATCCTGAACGTGCCAAAGTTTTCAGGACTACGCAAGTATCTTGAATTTATCATTGAAAAGTTTAACCTTGGTACGCCTCCTTGTGAATGTTCCAAAGCTATCACAACAAGAAACGACCAAGACTGGAACCTAGTAGTCACTATTGAGTGATTGACAATGAGTTGTTTACCTAATGAATATACGTAGGCGAGATCGTGCCAAAGCTGTGAGCTGAAATATATTCATGGGATCCACCTTTCACTATTATATTTAATTTGATTAATTGTTTATTTGCTTTCTGTTTGGGGATTGCAGTATTGCATGTAATAGTTGTAGGGGCATTTTTAGATTAAAAATCCATGATCTATTTACGCTTTGTTTATATTTATATTATATGAAACTATTTAGCCTGCTAACCATTTTTCGCTATCTATATGATAGATTTGCAATGGCGGCACCTGCTTCGCATCCTTTTGGTTGTATACTCAATACGAACAAGCTTAAAGGCGCTGAAAACTTTCCAGATTGGGACTTGGATCTAAGAATCGTTCTTGGGTCTGAGCAAATAGAATATATGTTAGAAGGTCTGTTGCCACTTGCCATAGCAGATGATGCAACACAAGAGGAACATAAGACTCTCCAAAAGTGGAGAGATGATGATAGGAGGGTCAAATCATATATTCTTAGTTCCTTGACACCGGAGCTTAAGAGGCAATATTTTAGATTGCCTGACGCATATAGTATAATGATGCAGCTGTGAGAGTCCTTTATGAACCAAAAATGAGTCTCGGATCATAAAATTGTAATGGAATTGTTCCATGCAAAACTGGAAGAGGGACAGGCTGTGAACCATCACGTGCTTCATCTGATTGATTTGATCGAACAGTTGAGGCACTATAATTTCCCTCTCAATGACACTTTAGGATGAAGTGTCATACTTGGATCTCTCCCACCATCATATCGCCAATTTGTGATGTACTTCAATATGAATGGTATTAGCTGTTCTTATCATGAGCTACATAAGATATTGCAAATTGAGGAGGAAGATTTAAGGAAATGAGTACCGACTCGCCCTCATAAACCTACTGATATTCATGCTTCCTCCCAATCTAAACAGAAAGGGAATAAGAAGAAAGGTAAGAAAAAGAAGGGTACGAATCTTCCACCAGAGGATAAGATAGCTAAACCGATGAGAGTTGCCGAAGATAAATGCCACCACTGTAGTAATATTGGCCATTGGAAAAGGAATGTCCTAACTATTTGGCGCAAATCAGAAAGGAAAGAGCATCTACTTCAAGTACTTTTATTTTTCCCATTATTGATATCTCATTAGCTTGTGAAGCTATGTCGTCCAGTTGGATTTTGGATTCTGCTTGTCCAATTCACATTTACAATTCGTTGCAGGTGGTGAAGGAAAGTAGACGACTAAAATCTGGGGAGATACAATTGCGTTTTGGGAGTGGCGACTCTTTGGATGCAGTTGTTGTGTGATTATGCGAGATTCCCCTACCCAGTGGGAGCCTTTTGTTGTATGACTATTTTTTGTACCGGGATGTGTTACGAACATTGTGTCACTTTTTGTATTAGATATTGAATGATATAATGTAAATATTAAGAATCGTTCTTTATATTTATATGATAGATATAATGTTCAGATCCTTGTTTGTCCAAATGAGCATGGTCATTACATTTTGCATACCTCACAATATATCTTTAATGCTGGAATTAATAAACGTAAAGTATCTGATATAAATAATACTGAACTATGGCATATGAGGTTGGGTCATATAGACGTGAAACGCCTAACCTAGTTGGTTAGGAATGGTTTGATACAAGATCTTACAATTGAACCTTATCCAACTTGTGAATCTTGCATTCGAGGTAAAATGAACAAAAAAAAAAAGGTAAAATGAACAAAGCCACATTTTCGAGTGTAGGACACTGATCCACTGACTTCTTAGAACTAATACATTCTGATGTATGTGGTCACATGAGTCACACTGCTCACAGTGGTTTTTCATACTTTGTTACCTTTACCGATGATCTGTCACGGTACGGTTATGTTTATTTGATGAAACAGAAAGCAGAAACCTTTGAAAAGTTCAAAGAATTCTGAAATGAAGTAGAAAAATATACTGGTAAATATAATAAATGTCTTCGATCTGATCAAGACGGTGAATATATGAGTGGTAAGCTCACCGATTATTTAAAAGAGAATGAGATTCTCGCTCAATATACTCCTCCGGGTACTCCACAACACAATAGAGTGTCTGAAAGGAGAAATAAGACTTTATTGGATATAGTCCGATCGATGTTGAGTTTTATGGATTTACCCTATTATTTATGGGGTTATGTTCTTTTAACTGCTGCTCATCTTTTGAATAAGATTCCTTCCAAGGCTGTTCCTACAACTCCATATGAGATATGGACTGGTAGGAAACCGAATCTTAATTATGTTAAGATTTGGGGCTGTCATGCCTATGTCAGGATGGCTCAGCAAGATAAGCTTTCGCCTCGAGGGCAAAAGTTTAGGTTTGTTGGATATCCTTCAAATACGAAAGGCTATTTATTCTATGATACCGAGCATCGAAATGTGTTCGTAGCTCGCTTCGTAAAATTTCTAGAGGTAGAATTTTTTTCTGAAGGAGGTAATCATATACAGGTTGAACTTGATGAATTACAGCCTGGAACTAATGAACCATTGGAGGAACCTGAAATTCAAATAGATGAAAATCCTTTAACACACACACTCCGTAGGTCCCAAAGGGTGTCTGGACCTCCTGAACGCTTGTATTTGATACAAGAAAAGAGTCTAGATGTTTTCTTAATCGAAGAGACTGACCCTTACACCTATAAAGAAGTGATGTTGGACATCGACTCCACGAAATGACAAGAGGCCATGAAATCAGAGTTAGACTCTATGCATCATAATCAAGTTTGGGATTTGGTTCCGCTTCCTGAAGGAATTGTTCCTATCGGTAGTAAAAAGGTTTGCAAGATGAAGCGAGGGCCTGGCGGAAAGGTTGGAACCTTTAAGGGAAAACCGGTAGCTAAAGGTTACGCGCAGCGACCTGGTGTCGACTACGATGAAATGTTTTCACCAGTTACGATGCTAAAGTCTATAAGGATTTTATTGTCTGTTGCTGTTTACCATGATTATGAGATTTGGAAAATGGATGTCAAAACGACCTTTCTAAATGGGTTTCTTGATGAAGAAATCTATATGGAACAGCCGGAGGGTTTTGTATCCAGAAAAACCTCAGGAATGGTTTGTAAGCTTAAGAAGTCCATTTATGGACTTAAACAAGCTTCGTGAAGTTGGAATCTTGGATTCGACGAGATTATTAGATTGTCTGATTTTCTCAATAATACGGAAGAATCATGTGTATATATAAGGCCAGTGGGAGTATGATAGTATTTTTGGTTCTCTATATTGATGAAATCCTAATCATTAGGAATAATATAATAATGATGCAAGGCGTCAAAGCTTACCACTGTAATAATTTTTCCATGAAAGACCTGGGTGAAGCTTCTTATATCTTGGGTATAAAGCTCTATAAGGATAGAAAAAAGAAGATTATTTGGTTATCTCAATCAACGTACATAATAAGATCTTAGAACGGTACAATTTTACTAACTGTAAGACAGCAAATATACCGTTCAGACATGGCATTCATCTTTCGAAGAAGATGTATCCGCAAACAGAAGATGAGAAGATTATAATGTCTAATCAGCCTTATGCTTCATGTTTGGGTAGCATTATGTATGTCATGTTATGTACGAGGCCTGATATTAGCCACGTGGTTAGTGTAACCAGTAGATATCAGTCCAATCCAGGAAATGACCATTGGATGACTGTTAAACATATCTTGAAGTATCTTAAAGGTACTAAGGATAAGTTTATCATATATGGAGGAAACGAACTGCAGGTTAATGGGTATACAGATTATGATTTTCAATCGGATCCCGATGAAGAAAGTCTATATCAGGATTCGTATTTACCCTTAACGGAGGTGCAGTTTGTTGGAAAAGTTCCAGATATGGGTCTACACCTGATTCCACCACAGAGGCGGAATATATTGCTGCTTCTGAAGCTACAAAAGAAGCTGTTTGGCTTAATACGTTTATCACAGAACTGGGAGTTGTCCCAAGTATCGAGAATCTGATTTCGTTATACTGTGATAATACCGGTGCCATTGTGCAAGCAAAGGAACCGAAGGCGTATCAGAAGTCGAAGCATGTGGAACGAAAGTACCATATTATTCGAGATATTATGTCGCGAGGTGACATTGTCGTGTGCAAAGTTCCCAGTGAAGATAATGTAGCAGACCCGCTCACGAAGGCCATAACTCCGAAGTTATTTGATAAGCATTTGGAGTCGATGGGTATTAGATACAATTGATATTGGAAATAGAGCAAGTGGGAGATTTTGTTAGGGTTGGTGCTCTGAGCGCCAATTTCTTATGTATTTCCCTGTAAATACTTTTGTAGATATTTTATTAATGAATAAATTTAACAATTTCTATAATATGAATTCTTTTATTATATGGTAAAGACGTAAATGGCCATAGAATGATTGGTTATGATACAGCTACAAAAGCTTCGCAACTGACATTGAGCAGTATCATAATATTATCATTTTTTAACTGTTCCTGGTCAAGGTTTACAATTACTTGGTCAGTAAGTAAATCTGTTGAGATCGGTATGTTTCATATATTAAAATTTTGGATTCTAATAGTTTCTCAATGAACCATGAGTCTCAGGAGACTCGTATAGACACGTAGGTGTTTATATCGGAAAAACATCGAACGACACATTGAAGATTCTTAATAGATGGTACACCAACGTCAATAAGAATCTTCTCGGGTTAAGTGAGCATAGTGATCCTTCAACTTGAGATACCACTGTGGAGATATGACGTATCCTCAACAATTTGATGGCAGTCACATCACCGATCTATTTAGATCAGACCTCCACCTGTTCTGTGGGTGTGGACTGGTCCTCAGGATATCATGTGCATATCAAGATAGGATTCATCAGTTCTGTGTACAGAGAATAGGTATCCATTATGGAATTAGCAATATTTTAAATCCATGGGCCCGTGGTGCAATGTAGAAATCAGTTCTAAATATTATTTAAGATATTGTTAATAGAATCATCGACGGGATTATACCTATAGATATTTGACGTTTATATCTATATCTCTAGGATAATTCGGATACATGT
The DNA here is from genome assembly GCA_019454045.1 of Zanthoxylum bungeanum. Lineage (NCBI taxonomy): Eukaryota > Viridiplantae > Streptophyta > Magnoliopsida > Sapindales > Rutaceae > Zanthoxylum > Zanthoxylum bungeanum. The sequence continues at coordinate 27,921 of SKCR01049006.1, forward strand.
GACGGAAGGATTATACGTATGCAGTGACCTCGACCTGTACGATTCAGAGATTTCATCTGTGTTCATCATAATTTACGGGTGGGTAGATTATGGACAGAAAATTGGATTTTGTGACGGATATGTCTGAACCTAGAGAGTCTCACTAATGAGATATACTCGTAGAGAACTAGGGCAACTTTTATAAATAATACTGATTATTTATAAGTCATTTAACGGTTAAACGATAATACATGCATTTGGGATCTTTCGGCCATTTATTAAATGTCAATTGTGATATTTGACATTTATAATTAATATATGTATTTTGATTATTTAATGTAAATATAATACATATATTTAAGATATTTGTATTTAATTATTTAATTATTCAAATGTAGAATAATTAAATTAATTAAATAGTAAATATCTTACTTATTTTTTTAAATTAAGAAAAATGGCCTTTTTTAATTGGATTTAATGGCTAATTTTGATTGATTTTAAATGGCTTGATTTAATTAGTTTATTCGTGATAAGCATTAAAATGTTTGATGATTAATTACCACAAATTTAATTAAATATTTATCCATTTATTTTTTAAATAAAATTGAAAATATATGGCTAATATTAATTCCTTTTTTTTTTGGTCATTTGAGGAAATTATATAAGCCATTTTTTTTCTTTTTTAATTCATAATCGAAGAACCCTAAAAATCGAATACAAAAAGAGAAAGAGAGGGAAAAGAGAAGAAAGAAAAGGAAAGCTTGAAATCTAAAGGAATTTGTAAGTTTTTTCTTACTTTCTTCTTTATGAAAATTGTTTCTAATTTCCTAGACTTCAATATGTGTAGCTTAGTTTTTTTTTTTCTCTACTTTCTTGTGGATATATTTTGATGGTTGGGAACTTGATTGAAAGATGGAAGCATGTATATTAATTAAGATTGCTTGAAATTATTTCTTAAGCATTCTTTTTGCCATTTGATAGTGAGTTGTCATTCTAGATTTACTTAGCCACTCATAAATGACCTAGAATTATTCTTGAGTTGTTTCATGATGGTGAGACTTGTTTGATGTGGTTAAAATTGAATTAAAGTGTTGAATTTAATTAGACGGTTCATCGCATGATTATCAACAGTTGACATCTATTGAATTAGACGGTTCATCGCATGATTATCAACAGTCGACTATCCACACCCCTGAGTCTACGAGCAAGACTCAACGTATAAGCCCACAAGCTCATACGGAGTTAAGCCTAGAAGGATGAAAGGTCCACACGACTTAACAAAGGGTTTCCAAGAGACCCTAGCCATATTACTCAATATCTCAATAGACATTCCTGTTGGAGTTGGTGCTTGGAGCGCCAATCCGGATAATATTTTGTACATTATATTTTATTATTTATTAATAAAATAACTACATTTTCATTTCAAACCTTATTAATGGTAATGTCATTATGCAAATTAGATTGATATATAAATATGCTAAGAATGACATCGATCTTAGAATAGTCATGTAGTAATACTCGACACTAGGTGGTGACATTGGGATTATATTACTATTATTAACTATTCTTAAAGTAAATATTCCTAGTTATTGGTTTTGGAATACGGTCGAATTCCTATAACTTATAAGACTAGCACATGTCGTGTATTTGAATTTGAGTTCCAATGGTTTAACCCGATGTATCATGAGCTTGGGAAGCTCGTATAGACATGTGGGTATTCGTTGGAGAGAATTCTAAATGACTCACAGGTGATTCCTAATAATTGGAAGTACACACCACCGTCAATAGGAATCTCCTCGAGTCGAGTAGCATCTATGAACCTTTGACTATATGATATCCTTGATTTTCTCTGTAATCCTCCACACTTTGATGTCATATATGTCAGAGACCTTTCTTTTTCTGGCCGCTAGATGTTCGTTGGGTGTGAACCGATGCAGTCGTTAATCAAGTGCATATCAAGATATGATCCGTCGGCCCGTATGTGTACCATAAGAGGTTTAGGTATCCATACGGGTAAGTCACGATTCTTAAGACTTTGGCCAAAGCCGATCGCCTATGGTGGATCACATATATCAGAAATGGTGTTCTGGTTTGTTATAAAGAATCATGGATATGTAGACATGAGATGCAAGCCTCGGAAACTTGACGGCGTAATTTATGTTTCCTATGCACAACTCAGATAGCCTACGACAGAGGGATCGTTAAACATATGTGATGACCTCATCTTGTATAGTTCAAAAAGGTCGTTCGTGTTTTTCGTGAATTCGAAGGTGACCGAATTACGTACATGTAAGCTAGGTTTATATGACGAATGTGTCTGGACTTAGAGAATCACACAATATGAAGTGTAATTGTTGAGCACTTGGGTAGTCGATAATTTTTTATAATAAATTATATTTTATATTATAATTATCAACTAAAATAATTAAGTGTTATTGGATAACATTAATTATTTACTTTGACCCAATTGGATTAATTGGATTAATCCAAAATCACACAAGGGCTTTGTTGTAATTCATAAATGTCTCTATCATTAGAGGATATTTTGGTAATTATAAATATGTAATAATATGTGTATTTTTTCTTGATTTAATTGGATTAAATCAAAGTGGTAGACATTTAACTAATCCATTAATTAAATTTTATCTTAATTTAATTGGATTAAATCAAAGTGATAGAAAAAAGTGATTAGTCACACCTACTTATACATATTTGGACAAATTGGATTAAGCCCACCTAAAAGTTGATTAAGACTTCTATTAATTAAAAATTACATAAGTTTTGCTATAAAATGCAAGCTTGAGCAAGTTTTTAATTAAGCTTGAGCTTAAGAAAGTTAAGCTTGAGAAAGCTAAAACCAACAAGATTTAGAAATATTAGCCTAAGTAAAAGAAGTTTTTTGAGAAGCTTTGTAAATTCTCTACAACATTTCAACAAGTATAAATCAAGATTTGATCTTAGAATCAAGCTTGCTAGCATTAGAATCAAGATTGGATCTTGGAGTCAAGCTTGTTAATTTTGGAAGTTCTCTACAACATTTGAATAAAGAGAAGAATATTAGATCTTGGAATCAAGCTTACTAAGTGAGTTTGATTTTCTCTAAAGCTATGTTTCATTAGTGAGTTGTTTTTAGTAATGAAGCTTATAATGTTTTATTATGTATTGGATACATAATAACATAGCTTTATGTTGAAATTAGTCTAATGAATTGTGTATGGATGTTTTGGAAGCATAAACACAATATGCTTGTGATTGGGTCAAAATGTTCATATTGGACATGAAACATTAAATTAGAGTTTGGAACTCTAGACAAAAGCTTGGAGCTATGGCTACCATTCTAGAATCATTTTACCACCTTTGAGTGACCTAAAATTATTCATGAGTCATTTCATTATGAGATTCTAATTTGGTTTGTATTTTGAATTAAAAAATTATGCATGTGCGTATTTAGAATAAATTTATATTTTTATAAAACTTTTGATAATTTGTAAAACATGATTTTATTCTTTAACATGTGTTAATGTTGGTTTTGATGTTAAAAATTATTTTTGAGTTTTGGAAGTGTTTAGAGAATATTAGAAATGTTTTTGGTGAAAAAACCAATTTATCACCTCACATTCCAGCTCTCTAGAATGAGAGCTGATACATAAGAAAAAAGGGAATCAGTACTGTGTGAACAGTGCGCGCATGCATTGTTCACGCGCACTATAGCGTGTGTGCGTGCTGAAACTTGTGTTTTCTCATTCTTGAGCTTCCAAACTTCGATTCAGCCCCGATTTTTTCCTATACACTCATAATGGAGTATATTATTTCATTAAATTATATAAAAATATACCCATACTTGATATCCATTGGTTAGACCCACTTCCGTTACACGGAGCACCGATCCGACCTTAGAGGTCCCACAACCGCCCCAACAGAATAATATCATAGCAGGTCTTAACCACACAATTTATGTTGCATGTTTGACATATTTTTGAATCTAAGACTCTATAATTTTAATTTAATTATACATACGTCATATTGGATTTGCATTGCATGTTTTAAATTAAATTTTTATTTTGACCCAAGCATGTTAATGACTTGATTGTCATAAATCTCTCATTATTAGGTGATTACTTTATTTTAAGTAATAACATTAATAATGTTAGAGCATTATTGGATGGTTCGTCTTGTCAATACGAGATGAATGAGCTCTTACTACTTATGCTCAATACCGTCATTATTATGAGGGATATGTGCTCTAAACTTAGGCCACTCCATTAAAACATAAGATGTAGCATGATGAGCTAACGTAGTCACCCAATATCATCACTATTATACGGGTGTACTTACGAAGCGCATTAATACATATTGACACGTATACACCTGTAACACGTCTTAATCCAATATCATCATTATTGTGAGGATAAGAAATGGTTCAGGACCAAATTTAGGAGTCACATGGATGTGATTGACCTTTGAGGTCTACCTAATGAGTTTATAAAGGCCAAGATCGTTGTTATTGAAAGGCTGAAGTAAATGTCATGGGATCCACTTCCCGCTATGAAATTTTAAAAGTAAAATTTCTATTTTTCTATTAAGGGAGATTACGAAATTACGTAAAGTAGTGAGAGGGAACTAATAGATTTAAAATACATAATTATATTTGTGTTTTTATATTGAAATAAGAATATACTGCTATTGTTTAATTATTGTCTTGTAGAAGGCTGCCGCAAATCCATTGGCACGACATTTGGATTCCAATAAACTGAAAGGAGGCTTAAACTACTTATAGTATGAGATGAATAATTGCCTTATCTTGGAGTCATAATGATTGAGGTATGTAACACTCAATATAATATATGTTAAAATGATTCCTGATTTGCTTAGACAGTACAAAGAAGTACCAAATGCTTGGAGCATTATGAGAACACTCAAGGAGTTGTTTGAAGAAAATCAAGAAATTGAGATATATCGGAGGTTTAACAAACTATTCCACTCTACACTCAAGGATAAAGGAGCGGGTAGCATTCATGTTTTGAACATTATTGACCAGATCCAATATTTGGAATGACAAGACATTATAATAGATAAATGGCTAGGCCAATATCTGATTTTGTCTTCTTTACCTGGTACATACGATGGTTTTATAATACATTCGATGGAAGCCACATATGAAGAGCTTCACAATATATTAAGCTCGATGGATAATGATTTCAAGAAAGGGAATCCCACTTTGTACCATAATGATGAAGCAAGCTCTTCAAAGACTTTTAGGAAGTATAAGAAGATTAAAATGGGAAATAAGAAGAAAGACTCTAAGAAACAAACTAAAAGACCTTGTGTAGCTCGTGATGCATGTCTACATTACCAGAAGTCTTGAAACTGAAAACGTGATTGTCCAGAGCCGAAAGGAAAAGAAGGAACCTCAGGTTCGCTTTGTATTTTTCCTATTATTGACATCTCATTAGCCTTAGATGCAAATAGTGATTGGATATTAGATACTGATAGTCCTACTCATATTTGTAACTTCATGCAAGCCATGAGAGTTAAAAGAAGGATAAATAAAAGGGAGATCCAGCTTAGAGTTGGCAATGGCGAGACATTGGATGTCAAGGCCATAGGAACAGTTGTTCTAGATCTCCCTAATAGATGTAAATTAGATTTACATGACTGTTATTATATTAATTCTCTTATTAGACAAATAATATCATTATTGATATTGGATAAAGAGAGATATAAAATAAACATTAAAGATAGAGTTTTATGTTTATATGATAAATAAAAATATTTAATATATGAATGTTCTTTATCTAACAATCACTATCTTTTGGAAACATATCGAGATCTCTTTAATACAAAGGAAAATAAAAGTAAATGGTCTGAATTAAATAATACTGAATTATGGCATATGAGATTGGGCCACATAGGTGTTAGACATCTATCAAAATTGATTAAGGATGGTTTGATTGAAGATCTTACCTTAGATCTTTATCCAATTTTTTAGTCATGTATCCAAAGGAAAATGAGAAAGGCCATATTTCTTTGTGTTGTACACTATGCTGAAGATTTATTGGAACTAGTACACAGTGATGTGTGTGGTCCATTAAATCATGTTGCTCATAATGGTTAAACATATTTCGTGACTTTCACTGATGATAAGTCAAGATATGGATATGTCTATATGAGGAGATATAAATCGGAAACATTTGAAAATTCAAAATATTCTGAAATGAGGTAGAAACACAAATCAGGAAATTCATCAAGTACCTTCAATCAGATCGAGGTGGTTAATTCATGAGCAACAAATTCAGAAGTTATTTAAGGGAGAATGGGATTCTCGCCCACTATAGCCCACCAGGAACTCCTTAACACAATGATGTGTCTGAACGAAGAAATCATACTTTATTGGATATGGTGCGATCAACGATGAGCTATACAGAACTTCCATATTACTTTTAAGGTTATACTTTACTTACTACTACCCACATACTTAATAGAGTTTCACCAAAAGTTGTTTCTAAGACCATATATCAGATATGATACGGTATAAATCCAAGTCTTAAATATTTGAAGACTTAGGTTGTCCCGCCTATGTTATAGTCGCATAGCAGAATTAACTAGTACCCATGGGGTATAAACATAGGTTCGTTGGATATCCTAAAAATTAATTGAGATATAATTTCTACGATTCTGAGCAACGAAATGTATTTATTGCTCGTTTTACCAGTTTTCTTGAAAATGAAATTTTGAGAAAAAGTGAGAATTATAAAAAGATTACACTCAATGAGTTTGATCTCATCATTAAGGAACCCGAGATGGAACCAGAGATCCAACTAGTGAAGGATCTACAACACATGTTCTACGTAAGTCGAATAGAATATCAAGGCCTATTGAGAGACTATTTTTAATATTTGATATGAGCCTTGATGTTTTACTATTGGAGGAATCAGATCCGACTATATATAAAGAGGCAATATTAGATTGGGAAAATGACAGGAAATAATGAAATCCAAAATGAATTCTATGCATGACAATCAAGTCTGGGACTTGGTTGAACTTTTTGAAAGAGTTAAACTTATTGGTTTTCAATGGGTTTATAAAAGAAAGCGAGGGCTCGATGGAAAGGTGGAAACCTTTAAGGCCTGACTAGTAGCGAAATGTTACACTTAATGTCCTGGGATTGACTATGAGGAATCTTTTCACCATTAGCCATGCTAAAATCCATTAAGATTCTTTTACCCATTGCTACATATCATGATTATGAGATATGGCAGATGGATGTGAAAACCAATTTCCTAAATGGATTCCTCGATGAGGATATCTATATGGAACAACTAGAGGGTTTCATATCCAATGAGACTTCAAACTTGGTTTGTAAGCTTCAGAAGTCTATTTATGGACTTAAATAGGCATCTCGAAGCTGGAATCATCATTTTGATAAAATAGTTAGATTATCTGGATTCATCAAGAAAGAGGAAGAACCGTGTGTTTATAAGAAAGATAGTGGGAGCATGATAGTATTCCTTATTTTGTTTGTAGATGATATTCTTATCAATGGAAATGATATGGAATTGATGCAAAGCGTGAAAGCCTACATTTGCTAGAACTTCGCCATGAAAGACATGGGTGAAACTTTCTATACACAGGGTATAAGGCTCTACTGCGATAAAATTAGGAAGCTTATAGGGTTATCTTAATCGACGTACATAGATAAAATATTAGAAAGGTATGGTTTTACCAATTGCAAGGCAGTAAATGTATCTTTTCGATATGGCATACATCTTTTGAAGAAAATGGCACCTCAGTCTGAGGAAAATAACTTACCATATGCTTCTTGTATTGGAAACATTATGTATGTTATGCTATGTACAAGACTTGATATCTATTTTGGTGTTAGTGTTAGTAATCGATATCAATATGATCCGGGTAATGATCATTGATCAGCCGTGAAACATATCCTGAAATATCTTAAGGGTACTTAGGATAAGTTCCTTATAAATGGAGAATATGAGCTACAAGTTAAGGGTTATATAGACTCCAACTTCCAGAGAGACCCAGATGATAGAAAGCCAACATCCAGATACATATTTACCCTTAATGGCGGTGTGGTTACTTGCCAATGTTGAAAGTAAGGCTCAACAGCTGATTCCACCACTGAGGCGGAATTTATAGCATATTCAAAAGATGCTAAAGAAGCTGTTTGGATTAGAAATTTAATCAAAAAACTTGGTATTGTGCCTAGTATTACGGATTCGATCATACTGTACTGTGATAATAGCAGGGCCATTGCGTAGGCTAAGGAGCCAATAGTGCATTCCAAGTCTAAACACGTGGAATGAAAATATCGAGTAATTAGAGAGATTATTGACCGAAAAGACAAAGTGGTCTAAAAGGTTTAAGGACAAGACAACATAGTAGACCAGCTTTCTAAGGCCTTATATCCTAAGTTATTGATAAACATGTGGAGGAGATGGGACTACGGTACCATCTGAATTGGCTCTAAGCAAGTGGGAGTTTGTTGGAGTTGGTGCTTGAAGCGTCAATCCGAATAATATATTTTACATTATATTTTATTATTTATTAATAAAATAACTACATTTTATTTTCAAACCTTATTAATGGTAATGTCATTATGTATATTAGATTGATATATAAATATGCTAGGAATGACATCGACCTTAGAATAGTCATATAGTATTACTAGACACTGTGTGGTCTGATATTTGGATAATATTACTATTATAAACTATTCTTAAAGTAAATATTCCTAGTCGTTGGTTTTGGAATGCGGTCGAATTCATATAATCTATAAGACTAGCACATATCGTATATTGGAATTGGAGTTCCAATGGTTTAACCCGATGTATCATGAGCTTGGGAAGTTCGTATAGACATGTGGGTATTCATTGGAGAGAATTCTAAATGACTCACGGGTGATTTCTAATAGTTTGAAGTACACACCACCCTCAATAGGAATCTCCTCGAGTCGAGTAGCATATGTTATCCTTTGACTATAGGATATCCTTGATTTTGTGTGTGATCCTCCACACTTTGATGTGATATATGTCAGAGACCTTTCATTTTCTGACTGCTAGATGTTCGTTGGGTGTGAACCGATTCACTCGTTAATCAAGTGCATATCAAGATAGGATTCATCGGCCCGTATATGTACCATAAGGGGTTTAGGTATCCATGTGAGTAAGTCACGATTCTTAAGACTTTGGCCAAATTCGATCAACTATGGTGGATCATATATATCAGAAATGGTGTTCTGGTTGGTTGTAAAGAATCGTGGATATGTCGACATTAGATTTACACCACGGAAACTTGACGCTGTAATTTATGTTTCCTAAGCACAACTTGGATAGCCTACGACAGAGAGATCATTAAACATATGTAATTACCTCAACTTGTATAATTCAGAAAAGTCGTTTGTGTTCTTCGTGAATTCAGAGGTGGTTGAACTACGTACATATAAGCTAGGCTTATATGACGAATGTTTCTGGACTTAGAGAATTGCACAATATGAAGTGTAATCATTGAGCACTTGAGTAGTCGATAATTTTTTATAATAAATTATATTTTATATTATAATTATCAACTAAAATAATTAAGTGTTATTGGATAACATTAATTATTACTTTGACCCAGTTAGATTAATTGGATTATTCCAAAATCACATAAGGGCTTTGTTGTAATTTATAAATATCTCTACCATTAGAGGATATTTTGGTAATTATAAATATGTAATAATATTTGTATTTTTCTTGATTTAATTGGATTAAATCAAAGTGGTAGAGATTTAAGTAATCAATTAATTAAATTTTGTCTAATTTTTTTGGATTAATGTAACATCTCTAATCCGTAAATGTTACCGGCAGATGACAGGTTCCACTGCCACCTAAGCCTCTTACTAAACATTAGAATTTCCCATTTTCTTCTCATACACAAAATCATAAACTGTCTTACAATAAAACCACAATGAAACGTAATATCAGAGTACTCTATATAATCATATACATGTCATACATCAAAAGAAACTAAAATAAAAACTACATTCTATATGAATGTAGGGCTGACATGATGGACCACTAAAATCAGTGACTGCAGAGTTACTCTTGTCCCCGATCCATGTCTCCAAAAGATAGCTGTGGCTCACCAACAAAAGGTCCTGTAAAACTGGAGATTGAGGGTGAGTCCAAAAGAACTCAGTGAGCGAAGCTATAAAAATCAGAAAATAATGTTAAAAATACTTGTGTCGAAATCTTGCAACAAATAACTATCTTTCTAAATTCATAAACTTGAAATCATGTATTTTTATCATTATAAGTGAGAAAATCGTTTCATAAAATCATCGGTCTGAAAACTTCTAAAGATTTGAAAAACATTTGACGCATGAGGGCGTTACGATCGTCGTCCCTATATACGCCTAAACTTGTGGTCTTGGGACATTACGTATCGCCGTCCCCAAGCCACTGATCTGAAACCAGGTGTGTATACCCATGCCATTGGGGCATTACGTATCGTCGTCCTCCAATGCATGCCAATATCCTGTTCCTGAATCCAGGGTCTAGGGGCATTAAGTATCGTCGTCCCCCTAGCCCAGAAATCTATGATCTAGGGGCGTTACGTATCATCGTCCCCCTATCCCTCCTCTCCATGTGCACATGATGTATCCGTTAATTTCATAAGTTAAACCTGAGGTGGGTTTTCCCCTCATGCCTCTGAAATCATGAAATCAAACTTTGAAATCATTTTTATCAATAACTATTTCAAGTCATCAGAAATCGGTGTTTTGATAGACTTTTGATAAAACTCTTTAATAATCAAGAAAATAATTTTTTTTTCAAAATGTAAAAACTCAAAATAAATACTCCACTCACAATGCTACGACAAGTATGGTGTGGTTCTTGGCGTAGATGATCCCCGAGCATCTTGAGGTCGATCTATTGTCAAATAAATTATTAATTCTTTTATAATAAATATAAATGCATATGCACTACATGGTTGATGTTATATATTGGTGGCATGACTTATTTTATGTTAACACACTTATACGAAACCCTTATAGTGCCCCTAAACCTTTTAGGATAAAATTAGAATTGATAAAATTTGATCTTGAGAATCTAGTCACGCGTCGAGTCACTGGTTATGGGCATCGCGACGCTCATTCTATCAGGTGAGACAGTAAGCAATCTATCTTTTTCGTATCATAACAGAAGGTTGGGCGTCGCGACTCCCTCATGCGTTACGACGCTAAGCGATGCATATCATGACTCCCTCACGCGTCACGATGTTAAGCGATGCGCATCACAACTCCCACCAAATAGGGTCGAGGCAGTGAGTTCCCTCTGTTTTCTGAGTCGCGACGCTCACAATTTAGAACAACATCAGAGGTAATTCCCCAGTGCACGTCGCGACACCAGGCTATTTTTCAGGACCCATATCAACTCTATCATCACTCCGATCTTACACAACCCTATTCAAGCCATGACCATAATAAATACACCAATTATCATCAATTAGACTCTCTAGCACCTTCTCATATCCATTTCTTAGGCCCGACTTAGTTTGATGTCTAGGGATTCATAAATTGGGCTTCTACATGAGCTTTTATTATTCTAATTTTCTCATTTAAGTCTACACATGTAGTAGAATTAGTTGGTCTTGAATTTGGGTTGGGCCCATTAGTCGGCTCTAGAATTTCCGCTAACGTTTTGGAAAAATTTTATTTAAGTCGTCGAGTTAGTATTCTAATTGAGTTATTAAATTTCAAGTCGTTACAAATTATCCCCCCTTAAAATGATTCATCCTCGAATCAATACACTAAAGATATGGAGCTTGCATTCTCATGTGAATAGCTATGGGTATTGCTCCGTCATGGCTTCTTCTGGTTCCCATGTGGACTCTTGTCCCTTGTGGTGTTGCCAAAA
>SKCR01049007.1:0-39955 GCA_019454045.1 Zanthoxylum bungeanum
TTGCATGTGACATCCGATATTGGATCGCAATACGCAATACTACGTATACTACGCCTAATACAGATTACATATTCCTTTAAGAATATTTCTGGAGAATTGGGTAGGCACGGTGCTTTGCTAGAAGCCAACCATGTCTTGTAAATCAGTAAAAACGTAGTACTAAGTACGTACGTGTTCGGATAGTCCGACGACCGGATTTACTGCCAACATATACGGGGATCTCATGGGTCGCTTTCCGAAGATTCACCGATGACGTATGACTCGAACATTGTTAATCTGGGATTAATTAGTAGAGAGAGAAAAATAATCTAGGATTAATTACGGAGAATTTTATCTGGGATAAAATTCATATAAGAGAGAGAGAACGATTAATTGGGAATTAATCGATAAAATAATATATTTGATATATTATACGAAATTAGATTTCAACACGGAATTAAAATTGGATTTTAATTTGGGCAAACGAGTTAATTTTGAATTAATTCATTAGCAACGTGAATAGTAATTTTGCTTGGCATAATTATTTAATTAAATTTGATTTAATTACGTCGCAAAGGAAAATTCGTTAATTCGGAATTAGCGAACCCGAGCCCGGGAGTGTTTGCGAGCCCACTCGGATTTTGAATCAAGTGGGGCCCACATGTCACATCACAAGTCACATCACTTGTCATTTGACTTACCTTTATGGTGATGGAATTTGGTGGGTGGGTGATCACTTGTTTTACACTCCAATTTGTGTAAGAATTAAATGACAAATACCAAATTTTTGGTATATCATTTTAATTGATTTTAGAAATCATATTACACACACAACACTACATCTCCATTTTTTCTCTCATTTACCGTGAAGCTAGAGCTGAATGGTTCTTGATTTCGTTTCAAATCAAAGGAGCTATCACTCAAATGAGTCATTCCAAGATGATAGGGAAACCCATTCATGAGCATTGAATCCATACAAAGCTGGAGCTTGAAGATCAAACATGGAGCACAAAGAGAGGGCATGGCTGAGAGCTTCAAGGAGCAGAAATTTTTTTTGTGTTCGTCGCATCGCAAAGCCGATCAAATTGAGTATTTCCGCTACTTTACTTTGTTGTATTCGCACGTTTATATGCTTAATTTGATCTTGTTTGACCTAGAAAACCAACAACGGAAACAGCTTTGCTCTGGATAGACCCCTCAAAATCCCATTGGTAGTATGACTATATGTCTATGGGAATCCGAATTAGGGTAGGTGTATTTGGTCTTAATCTGAGACTTGCATCGTTAATACTAGCGACAATCAGTACGCTTTGGTTTTGGTCATCCGGGGCTTTAACAGGTTCTGTGTACGCCTTTTCCGGGTTTATTGAGAATCGTAGTGTATTGGGTGTGATGTCAAGATGGAAGTATCACTTCAGTTATATGGAGATGATGATCACACTGGGATACAGAACTGGTATTCTAATGTGTTGGCAACCATCGGGATAATATGACAAGGTCATGATTATCCGATTAATGAGACTAGTTGCTAGTGATCCGATATATGCTTCGTACGAGGTAGACATATTCCAGCCTCAGGCCTAGCATGTGACATCTGATACTGGATCGTATACGCAATACTACGTATACTACGTCTGACATATATTATGTATTCCTAAAAGAATATTTCTGGAGAATTGGGTAGGCACGGTGTTTTGCTAGAAGCCAACCATTCTTGTAAATCGGTAAGAACGTTGTACCGGGTACGCACGTGTTTAGATAGTCCGACGACCGGATTTACTGCCGACATATCCAGGGATCGCATGGGTCGCTTCCCGAAGATTCACCGATGACGTATGACTCGAACAGAATTAATCTGGGATTAATTATTAGAGAGAGAAAATTAATTAGGATAATTAATTACGGCGAGAATTTATCTGGGATAAAATTCAATTAATAGATAGAGAACGATTAATTTGGAATTAATCGATTAAAATAATATATTTGATATATTAATGAAATTAGATTTCATAGCGGAATTAAAATTAGATTTTAATTCGGGTGAACAAATTAATTTAGAATTAATTCGGAGCGACTTTCGTAATAATTTTGCGATGCAGTATTATTTAATTAAATTTGATTTAATTAAGTCGCAACGGAAAATTCGTTAATTCGGAATTAACGAACCCGAGCCCGATATGTGTTTTGCGGGCCCACTCGATTTTGAATTTATAGTGGGGCCCACAAGTCACATCACCTAGTCAACTTTATCAAACTTTTGCTTGATGGAAGTTGTTAGTTTTTGGTGACTTGTAGCTTACACAAGCTTGATGTGTGATAGACCTTTACCAACTTTGAGATTTGGTATATGTCTTTTAATTTTTTGAAAATTCAAACAAGTCAACACACTTCACTCATTCTCTCATCTTGCTATTGGCGTGTAAGCTTCTCTCCCACTCTAAAATTCTCACTTTGCCGAGAACCACCAAGGACCAAAGGAAGATTTTTGTTGCAATTTTCTTCCTAAGCTAACACTTAAAGAGTTTACAAATGTGATATGGAAACATCTCATTGAGTTTGGAATTTCAAATGATCAAGCTTGGAGCTCAAAATACAATCAAAGGAGGCTTGGATCTCTACACAAAAGCTTGGAATTTTTGTTGTCTCCGCATCCATATAACCGATCGTTGTAAGTATTTTTCCGCAATCTTACTTCGAGTATTCACATGTTTTATGCTTAAATGATCATAGGCATGTTCTTATAAAACCCAACACCTTGGTTGTCGATGTTGATCTGTTATTGAGTTGATTTCTTTTGTAGTTTTTTATTTACATTTTTTTTTTTGGTTATTTGTCATGCACTAATACTTCTAAAAAATTAGAATTTTCTTAATTAGATTCTAATTTTCAAACTTTACATTTAATTTAATAGGAAAAAAAAGAGAAATTTCATAATGACTAAATATGGGACTTTGGGGGTGCATTCAATCGTCAAAAAGATGACTTGATTGAGTATCGAAGACTCGAAAATAAAGCCAAAATACCAAATGCAAATAGATCGCCTTTTTTCATTCTCGAGGAAGCGCATATTTTTTCCCCAATCTTCTTACCTAATGGTATGAAATATAGTATCATTAGAGTAAATACAACGAACCACCCAATCACTTCCACTTTTATTGTTTAAAAATGGTTTAGAGAATAAACCAAACAAACAATTGAAACAAAATAGAAAAGAAAAACGGTCAAGTTCTAAACTCTTTTTTCGTGACACTCAATAATAGCCCGACTAGCGCCTAGCGTTTTTTTTTACAACATTGTAAAGAGTTCACAAGCTTCGTCATGTTTTCCATTCTGGAAGTAGCCTTTGATCATTGTTATAAAGACTACATCATTAGGATCTACACCTGCCTCCAACATCCTCACAAACAATATTTTTCTGCTGCAAGTATCTCTTTCTTTCTTGCACAAACAGCCAATAATTGCATCATAAATTGCAACACCAGGTTTTCGTCCTTTCGCCTCCATTTGGTCCAAAATGTCCAATGCTGAATGTAGATTGCCTATTTACAATTTTTCTCTACCATTCAATACATAAGTTTCCATATCTGCAACCTCACCAGTATCTTGCATAAATTCAATTATGGCTTTAGCCTCCTTCCAAAGACCCACCGTCGAGAGACACTTTATCAAAGAATGACAAGTAAAAGCCAAAGGTTTGCATCCAAATTAACCAAATGAGACAAATAAAGCAGAGCTTCTTCAATTTTTCCTACCTTGCACAAGGCACCGATATAAATGCCAAATGCGACGTTAGCAAGATTTGGGTAAGTTTTCACCATTTCCCCGAGCAGAAGCTCAATCTCTTTATTCAAATCCCCAGTATGATTCAGAGTAGCAGACTTTGAGAGAATCAAAGGATCAATACCACATCCAATCTTGGCAAATTCACGCAACAACATCAGAGCAAGCTGAAGCTCCTTCCCCTTAGGGCAGCGGTTCAAGAGGATAAAAGACAGCACATGGTCAGGAGCAACACCATTGGCCAGCATTTTTTTGTACAATTCATCTACGTCCACTAGCCTATTCTGCTTGTAAAGAGCATCAATCAAAACTGTGTAACAGTGAACATCAGGGGCTAAATTGCTACTTGCCATGCTATTCAAAAGCATCAAAGCAGCATCTACTTCCCCTACCATGCAATAATTATTGATCACAGTATGATTAATCACTACATCTGGCTGCAATCCCCAGTAACTCATTTGTTTGTACAGAACCCATCCTTCGTCAAACAAATCCATCTTAAAAAACCCATGAATCAATGTGCTAAAAGTATGTGTATCTGGTTCACAACCTGTCTTGAGCATTCTGAAATAAAGTCGCATTGCCATTTTCATCTTCTTATGCCTGCAATACCCACTAATCAAATAAGTATACATCACCTTATCCACAAAGAAACCTCGTGACTCCATTTCTCTAGCACAAGACTCAGCCTCCACATCGTTCTCTCTTACAAAGACCACAAAACAATGAATTATACTGATGAAATGTAGGCTCCAACCCTTTTCTCTTACGCTTTATATCAAAAACTTCCATAACTTCATTCAAATACCCCTTATAACACAACCCATCAACCAAAACATTATAAGACCAACCATCCAAATCTACACCACCATTGCAAATTTTAATGAAATAATGAAAAGCCTCCAGAAACTTTTCTTCTGCAAATAAACCTCGGAGAATAGCAACACATGCAGGTTTAATAGGAACAAAATTCATTGAAATAAGCCTATCAAAATGTCTAATTGCACAAGCTAAATTCCCTAGCTCACAAAAGAAAACTACGAGAGAATTCAAAATAGACAGGTCAGGATCAACACCTAAAGCAACAACATCATTCTGATAAAGCGAAAGAGGCGACTGGGATTGACCAAATTTAATCAGTTTCCCCATAAGAACACCATAGATACCCAAATCAAAGTTGATATCACCATACGAGCAAAGCGATTTCTGGTCACTTGAGGTCGAATGTAAGGCTGAGATTGCTTTTGCTGGCGGCTCTACTTCATGTTTACAACTTGTTACTGCTCTTCTACTAGTATTAAACAAGAAGCAGCAAGATCTAGGCTTTCTGGTTATCATGCTTTTGAAAATTGCAACACTACGAAGGCTTTCATTAGCCAAAAAAAATTCATTTTTGACACTGACCCAGATGAAAAGACGGAATTTTTTTGTTTTAAAGAGGATGATTTTGAGCGATTACTTGTGCCTATTTTGTGGTTTTCAATCGTTGGCGGCACGCGGTAGCGAAACTAAACCCTCGGTTGGGTATTTGAGTTGTTTGATTTAAAACCCTAGGTGAACCGGATATGTAGTTGACTTGAGAGGGTTTCGGGTTTATTGATCAAAGATTCAAATATTAACCCTTTTTCGGTTTGGATTAGCCTCATGCGTCCGAGCAACTCACCTAAGGCTTGTAATGCCATGGACCATTAATTTGTTAATTTTGTTATCTTTTTATTTAGATAATAATTGAGATTAAAAAAATTATCTTGGTTTCATCTAATTATTTTTTGAAAAAATAAAATTATCTAGTCCAGTAATATATCTGGTTAAATATCGTCATATCCTATTAAAACAAGTCTTATCCAATTAAAATCTCATCCAATTAAAAATTTAAAGATATTTTTTATATCGACTTATTTTAAATCTGAATATAAAAATATGTCACATATCTTATTCCAAACAGAACGAGATACCATTAAGGCATGATAGGCATAGAAAATATGTCTCATTAAGGCATAATTCTCATTTCTCTGTTTATGCACCGCGAAATTAAGGGGGACATCACGATACTATTAATTTATTTTGGTATACTTTCAAATGAGTTTTTATAGTTGTGAATAAAAGCATTTGGAGATAATTCCTTGCATAACTGTTTTTGTATTATCTGAATATGGAAGTTGCAGAAATATTCTTGTTGGTTTAGTGATGTTTATGTTGGCCTTATCTGAAATCTTTCAGTCAATCACTAATCACTATAACATTGCTAGTTTACGACAAGCAAAACTCGTGAAATAGTAGTCGTGTGTGTTTTTGTACTAAGTTAGGATTGCCTGCAATTGGTGAAATAGTCCTATCATAATATGTCTCAAAAATAATGCTACTCTCTTCCACTTAGTTGACTTCAAGATTTGTTCACAATGTTGTGATTCTCTGATCACTAAAGATTATTTTTGAGGAAAAACCGAATCTATTTTTTACAAAAATAGAAATTACAAGTGTTTACACTCTTTACAAAAACATCACTTCTAATACTTTTTACCAAGTTTTTTTTTACTTGAAAATTGCTGTCTTGGATGATTTCAGCTCTCAAATAGTTCCCAATTTATAGCCAAATACAAGGCTCAATTGTCAACAAAGAATATTGATCCACCTAACGTTTGTTTGTAATCTTGCACCATTTTCAAACACACCTAAAGTTGCCTTGGATTTTTATGCATTGATGGTAGTGATATTAAGGTCCCAAGATCAATTATAAGCATGAAATATGTGCGAATACAAATCAACGAAGTTGCGGAATACTCACATCGATCGGTTGAGCGACGCGGAGACGAACAAACTGAAATATGCTCACTGTGAAACTCACGGCAGTGGCTGTGTGCAGCTCACTGGTTTCGCCCATTTGCCTCCAAGATTTGAGCTTCAAGCTTCGTCAAACGATTCTCGGCTCATGGGTGGATTTCCCTATCACCTTCTCATGACTTCGTAGTGTGCTAGCACTCCCGATTTTGCAACAAAATCGCGACTCTAAGCTTCGCTTTACTGCTCACGGCAGTTCACTGCAAAGACAGTGAAAACAGCCCATTGGGCGTGTTTGAGAGAGATGAGAGAAGGAGAGAATTGTTTGTTTTGGTTGCCAAAAGTGTATCTAATACACATTAGTTCATTTCAATTTCATTTAGGATGAATTTGGCTTTAAAAGTCAAACCATTAAAGCCATAAATGGCACAAACCACACACATCACTTCCATCAATCATGAATAGTGACTTGCGTCAATCACTCAAAGTGAAAGACATCCATCACTTGATTGACGAATGATGTGACGCTAGTTGCGACTAGCGATTTGACGCTTGATTTGACTTACGTGCCGCACTCGAATTGGAAATGCGAATGCGATCGCAAATAATCTCGGGCTCGGGTTCGCTAATTCTAAATTAACGAATTTTCCGTTACGTCGTAATTAAATGATTACGCCTAGCAAAATCACTATTCACATCGCTTACGAATTAATTCTAAATTAATTCGTTCACCCGAATTAAAATCTAATTTTAATTCCGCGTCGAAATCCAATTTCGTTTAATATATCGAATATATTTCTTTCTTCGATTAATTCCAAATTAATCGTTATCTCTCTTTAAATGATATTTTATCCCAAATAAAATATCTCCGTAATTAATCCAGATTAATTTTCTCTCTCTTCTTATTAATCCCAGATTAATTTAGAGTGCGAGTCATACGTCATCGGTGAATCTTTGGGAAGCGACCCATGAGATCCCCGGATATGTTGGCAGTAAATTCGGTCGTCGGACTATCCGAACTCGTAAGTACCAAGTACTACGTTTTACCGATTTACAAGACAAGGTTGGCCTCTAGCAAAGCGCCATGCCTACCCAATTCTCCGGAAATATCCTTACAGAAATAAAGGATCTATATCAAGCGTAGTATACCGTAGTATTGCGTATTTCTGTCCAGCATCAGATGATCACGTGCTAGGCCTGGGGCTGGAAATGTGTCTGCCCCGTACGAAACACATATCGGATGTCTGGTAACTAGTCTCTATATCGGATAACTATGACCTAGTCATATTATCCCGATGGCTGCAGGACTTAAGAGAACCAGTCCCGTATCCTACGTGACCATCATCTCCATATGACTGGAGTGATACTTCCGTCTTGACATCACACCCAACACACTACGATTCTCAATATACCCAGCATTGGCGTACACAAAACCCGTTAAAGCCCTGGACTACCTCAACCAAAGTATATTGATTGTCGTATGCATTAGCGGTGCAAGTCTCAGTTTAAGACCAAATACACATACCCTGATTTCGGACTTCCATAGACACATAATCATACTACCAATGGAATTCTGAGGGGGTCTATCCAGAGCGAAGCTGTTTCTCATACCATCGGTAAAACACAACCTCTTATTACAATTGCATGAGTATCCTATACCCAAATATATGAGAACTATGTCGTCGTGCCCTCACAATGCACACAAGTGTAATACTAGTCTTTTACGTATTTATCGATGTCCAATCTCGATAATACTCTGACTAGGGATATTTAATGATTTATCCTTCGTGGACTGATACTGTCTCATATCATTCTCGGTCTATGAACAAATCATAAGGACCTCTCATCATTTATATATCTAGGTGATCTAATCACAAATGATAAAAGTGCAATCTCCTTTGTCACATAGTTAATTTGTACAACAACACCTTGATCTGTACCAATAGTGACGCTATGGGTCATAATTGTCCAACAAGTGATGCATGAATGGTGATGATGAATCAATGCAACTGGATATTACAATTCTCCCCCTCCAGCTAAATCCGAAACAATTTTCATCTGACAGCTATCCTTCCTATGTCTCTGCACAGCTCTACTTGTCCTGATTGACCATCTTTGTTGAGATATCTGCTGTGTCTCTGCATAGCAGAGTTCCGCTGCCATGTTTCTTCACTCATTTGTTCCTCAATGTCTTCTTGTCTTGTGGGAAACTCTCTGGCTCCCCCTAATCAGTAAACAGAATATATTCGGATCCCGGATATATGGTTAATGGAATTTTACCTCGCCTCGCTCAGCTCTTCTTGTCTGAGGTCCACTGGTTTCAGGAGATATGTCATCATCCAACTCTGTAGATGATCTTGTAGAATCTATTGAAGCAGGTTGTGGCTCCTTCCGCTGATCAGTGGTAAATACACATATTACGCAAGCGCACGTATCGCTCAATGATTACGCCTAAAAAGTAGTTTCGATTACTTATGGTTATCGTAGTATAGTTACGGTATCGATGTTAACAGCACACAAAAGTTATCATTATGAGCTATCTAACATTGACAATATACCCTCAGGCAATACTATAGCAGAAGATCAACACATAAAACAACTTTACCAGTCATAATTGGTTTCATAAATCACACATAGAAGAAGCGTGACTGGATCTATATGGGATTTGACAAAACAAGTTTTTGGATTATAAAGTGAAAGATAATAAAGAACAACAACCATCAGTTGTATTAAACATTAAAAGGTACTGTAAGAATCAAAAACATGAACATAAGAAAATGTTTTTTTTAGAGATTTATTTTTCAAAAATAATAGTTTTATTTCTATTATTAGGCATATGGGGGACGACGATACGTAACATCCTAATGCGTCAGATTTTTTAGAGACAAATTCCAGTGACAGGTTTTCCGAGAAAAGGTTTTCAGAGATGTATTTTTCAGAAATAATAGTTTTATAAAAGAGTTTTAGAAAGAAAATATAATATTATCGAAAGACTCAGGGTTTTTACAGACAAGAAAACTTTTTAGAAAAGTTTTACATAAAAAGTTATAGTTTTTTAGATAAGAAAAGAGTTTTCAAAAAAAGATGGTTTTCTGGTTACAGTTTTCGATTTTAGAACCAAGAGTTTTCGTAAAAAGCACACCGTTTTTTGTTTTAAATCGTCCACTCGCTTAGATTTTTCAAACGATCTAACCCCCCCACTCCAAGTGTCTTTATTTTATAGGTTTACTTGGAGGACGAGCTCGGGAGGATGGATACTGATGGCAGTCACAAGGGTGTTCAGTCTACCAGGTCAAGTTAGAGATATAGTTCAGTCAAGTCAAGTCAAGTATAGTATAGTTTTCAGATAATTGTATAATAAAGTTGTGTCCCAGTAAGTATAGAGTTGTAAGATAAGTGATGTTGAGTTCCAGTTGTGTTTTGTAATATTTTATATTCTATGTTAAAGTTATGGGCAGTAGTCACATACATGATTTATATTTGATAAGAGTACTAGTAATGTTCTTAGTAAGAAAGTCAGAGGCTAAGGGGATAGTACGGTCTATTCCCTCTCGGTAGCATCTCCGGATTGGGGATGTTACATTCTCTTTCCCCCAAAATCTCAAGACATTCAAAGACACGGTAGTTGGAGACAGAGAAAAATCTAAATCACTTTTTAGTCCAAAGACGTTGATAATATTTGTGGGATTTGAATTGAATTTATTTTAGCCGAAGTTATTTTTAGGTTTTTGATTGTGTTGATGGTATTTTCAGGTCCTATGAGGTTCAAACAGTACGGCATGGGTAAAAAGTGATTCCCTTCTTGGCCAGGATCATTAATGCCGACCCGACCACATTAGTGAGGAACCGAGCAACTTATGATCGGTAACCGGCCACTTAAGATCGGATGACCGGGCATTATCAGATCGATAGCAGCATTCTCAATTCAAAGGACCATTATGACCGACATCATGAAGACCGAGCCTATAGCGAGAGGTGCTCCAGAAGATGCGATACCTTATTCTTATGGATAAGATGACAAAGTTATCCTACCTTCATAAGGTAAACTGATAAGTCAGTGTCCTAGTAGGATAAATGGAGAGAATGTGGTTTTAACTAAAGAATCCTTATGGGAAAAGAAAACTGTATCAACTAGGAAATTCTTGTGGGAGAAGGAATCTGATTTCTCTACTATTATAAATAGGAAGGGAAAGTATATGTAAAGGCATCAAGATCATTACCATCGGACTTGTAAAACACAAGAGAGATCAGAGAAGCATATCTCAGTAATAAAAGTATCATTCGTTTTTGTGCCCGTGGACGTAGGTGGGATCTGATCCACCGAACCACGTTAAATCTCCTTGTTGATTGGTGTATTTATCTGTCTTTTGCTAAATTTGCTTTTGGTTCCCCCGTAACCGAACAAATTCACTATTAAGGGAGGATTGTCTCGGGGGTGATATTCCCACATTGCCTTGAGACCAAAATCAGCCGTCAATAGTTGGCGCCGTCTGTGGGAAAGGCCCTACAAAATTGTAGAGGTGGTAAGGCCAGAGGTCTACATTTTAGAACAGATGGACGGTGCCCGATTAAGGAAACCTTGGAATGCCGAGATGTTAAGAAAGTATTTCCAATAGATTCTTTTTCTACAGCAACCCGACAGGGGCTAAAAGCACAGTGTAAAGCCCATTTTGAAATACCCCACAGAGAGCTGTAGAGAGGGCAGTAGGTCCCCGAATATGAATAAAACTTTCTTTTTTCAAAAAAAAAAAAAAAGAAAAATTTCCACCCACTCTTTTAATTAAAATTTAAAGCTATATTCAAAATTCTGGGGACATACTCGATACGGAGGGATGATCAGAGGTCAAGGCATCAAACCCGTAACATACCAATCACAAGTGCTACCATAAATATCCCGGGCATAGACGACCCGACCTAACTCACTCCACTTTCAAAAATCAAGACTACATCAAGGGATGATAAGTATAAAGGAGCACGAGAACCATTCGTAGTAACCGGAAGGCAACTACCCTACAACGTACAGGGGACATTCCAGGATAATAATCATGGGGAGGGAGTGCCCCCGTAGGACAGCCTGCCTGGCCAGTTTGGGAAATACAGCGCAGTGAATGTGTTCCCATATATTTTGCCTGCCTAATGGATCCGTGAGAAGCATAGCACGGGGATGGATGATACCCCATGTGGCGATTGCTTACTCCAGTGTTACCGAACATAAGGAGGAATATTCCCTTGATGTATCGAACACTCTTTGATCCATATCTCTTTGATCATTCGGATCCGTGAGAAGCATAGCACACGGAAGGATGATACCCTCGTGGCGATTGCTTGCTCCAGTTTACCGAACATAAGGAAAAATATGCCATTGATGTATCGAACACTCTTTGATCCCTATCTCTTTGATCATTCGGATCCGTGAGAAGCATATCACGGGAGAGATGATACCCCAGTGGCGATTGCTTGCTCCAGTGTTACCGAACATAAGGAAAAATATGCCCTTGATGTATTGAACACTCTTTGATCCCTATCTCTTTGATCATTCGGATCCGTGAGAAGCATCGGGGACGGGATGGATTATACCCCCATGGCGATTGCTTGCTCCAGTGTTACCGAACATAAGGAAAAATATGCCCTTGATGTATCGAACACTCTTTGATCCATATCTCCTTGATCATTCGGATCCTTGAGAAGCATAGCACGGGGGAGGGATGATACCCCCGTGGCAATTGCTTGCTCCAGTGTTACCGAACATAAGGAAGAATATGCCATTGATGTATCGAACACTATTTGATCCCTATTTCTTTGATCATTCGGATCCAAGAGAGGTATATCACGGGAATGGATTATACCCCCTTGGCGTATGCTTGCTCCATTTTTGTAAGGAGGAGCCCTAAAATAGTACACAAGCTCCATGGAGACCTAAAGTATAGATGATGTGCCCTTACCATCGTAAACGTTATTTGATCCAAACCCTGGTTCGCCGGGACTCTGAATTGAAAGATTCAGGATTATGTTTTAGAAACCTCGGACAAGACGCTGTTTTAAGGAATCTGGGCTGATTGTTTACACTTTAACATTTTGCTTTGATAAGCATTGAGTCACCCCCTTTTTTAAATTTTAAAGTTTTGTTTTTGTTTTTCACTGGTATGGCAAGGGGACGCCCGTGCCAGATTCGTTAGGGCTTCAAAAGGTTGATTCATTTCCCTTCTGAACAAGTCCCAAAGATTATTTGGCTCAAGGCTGGATTTCGTTCCGCCGAGGCCACTTGATTATTCGGCTCGGGGCTGGATTTCGTTCCGTTGTGGCCACTTTGTTATTCGGCTCGGGGCTCGATTTCATTCCGCCGAGGCCACTTGATTATTCAGCTCGGGGCTGGATTTCGTTCCGCCGAGGCCACTTGATTATTCGGCTCGGGGCTGGATTTTGTTGCGCCGAGGCCACTTGGCTTCTCTTAGCTTAGGTTCAGGTTACGTCCCACCGAGTCTATCTCTTTTGAATTGGGGACGTAACATCCCCCCAAGGCCAAGTATTTCTCTCAGCTCGGGGTCGTGTCACGTCCCACCGAGTCGGTCTTTTGAACTGGGGACGTAACATTCCCGTAGGGCCAAGTATTTCTCTTAGCTCGGGGTCGGGTCACGTCCCACCGAGTCGGTCTTTTGAACTGGGGACGTAACATTCCCCCAGGACCAAGTATTTCTCTCAGCTCGGGGTCGGGTCACGTCCCACCGAGTCGGTCTTCTGAACTGGGGACGTGAAATTCCCCCAGGGCCAAGTGTTTCTACTAGCTCAGAGTCGGGTTTTCATTCCACTGAATGATTTCATTTTTCAGCTTACGGGCGGGTCTCAAGCGATCGCTTGGAGGGAGGCATTCAAAGAAAATTACGAAAGACGAAATAGCAGAACAGATCACGTAAAATATATATTGAAGTATAGTTGTGAAAAGTTATTACAAGAGAAGTGAAATATGCCTAAGTTTACACCGGGCCCCGTTCGGGTTACCCTTTATCAGTCAGCCCGCGCAGGGGCAGGTGGTTCTCCCTCAGTAGGCTCGGATGGAGGATAGTTTGGCTCATCCTCGGGAAGAAGGACAATAGCTTCCACGTTGACAACATGGGAGGCCCCGACAATTGCGACTTCATGAGCCTCAGACCGAACCTCTTCAAAAGTAGGAGCCTCAGGCCGGTCCTCTTTAGGAGCTGGGGCGATCGAAATAGGATCGGGGTCCATCATTTCTTCGGGAGAAGGGGCAGCCATTCTTTAAACTCCTTTTCTGAGATTTCCCCCTTGCAGAAGCGAATAGCCGCGTGGATATGCCCCATATCAAGGCTGGGCAATACCATCGGGATGATCTCCGCGCAGTCCCGGACCCCCTCAAGGTGAATTGCGTCTCTCTCAGCTTCCTTCCTCTTGAGCTCATCCCGGGCCTGTACCAGCTCTTCATCTTTAGCCTTCAGCTTAGATTCAACGCTGCGCACTTCCACCTGTAGGATCCTGTTGTCGGCCTGGGCAGCCCCCAAGTCCTTCTTGGCGGCATCATCATTTTTTTCTCTTAGGGAGGCAGCGGCCCGGAGAGCTTTGTTTGTTGTATGGGCCTCAACAGCAGCCAGCTCAAGATTTTTTATGTTTTCTTCTTTGCGGGCAAGCTCGGCTTCCGTTTCAGTAAGTCGGTTCTGAAGCCTCTGGGTTTGGCCGCCCTCGGACAAAAGGCTCAGATGAAGGTCCAAGCTTTGTGATAAACTTCCATGCTCATAGGTGGACTTCCCTATCACCTTCGCATGACTTCGTAGTGTGCTAGCACTCCCGATTTTGCCACAAAATCGCGACTCCAAGCTTCCCTATGGCTCTCGGGTTTTAACAGAAAAACAAAAGGTTTTTCAGCCCCTTGGGCGTGTGAGAGGAAGAAGAAAGAGAGGAGATAGAGATGTAAAAATGTGTAAAATGTCATTTGATTTCCAAAAACAAATTTAAACATATACCATTTTCTTTACAAAAAGTCAAAGGCAAAAACAATTAAATGCTTTCCAACTTCCATCAACTCATCAATCCATCAATCATGAATAGTGATTGGTGTCAATCACTCAAAGTGAAAGACATCCATCACTTGATTGACGAATGATGTGACGCTAGATGCGACTAGTGATTTGACGCTTGATTTGACTTGCGTGCCGCACTCGAATTCGAAATGCGAATGCGCTCGCAAATAATCTCGGGTTCGGGTTCGCTAATTCCAAATTATGGAATTTTCCGTTGCGACGTAATTAAATGATTATGCCTAGTGAAATCACTATTCACGTCGCTAACGACTTAATTCTAAATTAATTCGTTCGCCCAAATTAAAATCTAAATTTAATTTCGCGTTGAAATCCAATTTCGTTTAATATATCAAATATATTAATTTCTCGATTAATTCTAAATTAACCGTTATCTCTCTTTTAATGATATTTTATCCAGATAAAATATCTCTGCAATTATCCCAGATTAATTTTCTCTCTCTTCTAATTAATGCCAGACTAATTTAGAGTGCGAGTCATACGTCCTCGGTGAATCTTTGGGAAGCGACCCATGAGATCCCCGGATATGTTGGCAGTAAATTTAGTCGTCGGACTATCCGAACATGTAAGTACCTAATACTACGTTTGTACCGATTTACAAGACAATGTTGGCTTCTAGCAAAGCGCAATGCCTACCCAATTCTCCAGAAATATCCTACAGGAATAAAGGATCTATATCAGACATAGTATACGTAGTATTGTGTATTTATGTCCAGTATCGGATGATCACGTGCTAGGCCTGGGGCTGGAATTGTGTCTGCCCCGTACAAAGCACATATCGGATGTCTGGTAACTAGTCTCTATAATCGGATGAACATGACCTTGTTGTTTTATCCCGATGACTGCAGTACTTAAAAGAACCAATACCGTATCCTGTGATGACGCCTAGCTCAGCTGCTAACAGAACTATTTCTAATCTAATTAGATTTATTATCGACCCAAATGGCTTATATTGTTGCCTCAGCTGCAGCAATAACCCGCATTTGTTGTTTATACGGTAACAGTATCTTGCTTGGAAGATTTCCAGCTTACTGTTCCGTTATTCAAACTGTATAGTACCGTTTGCGACTTATAGTCATTTTATCGGTTTAGGAAACTTGCAGCTGTGATCCCAGTCACTTCATGTTCTCATTCTCCATAGATTAAGACAACATACTTAGATCTCTAAGATTCTAAAGGATGTTCTTAACATCAATCCAGTGACTATCACTTGGATTGGCCTGTTTGTGACTATCTATGCTCAAAGCATATTAGACACCAGGTCGCGTACATTTTTCAATGTACGATTTCTCGGAGATTTTTCTTGAAAGCCAAGCTTTCACTGATAATATTATGGGAATATCATTTCCAAGAAATGATGTATATTATCATTATTTTATAGGACATTTATCGTCAGTGCGCTCCCAGTAACCTTCTTATATACACAAGAATCAATTTTCGTTTTGAATTAAATCATAAACCATTATGATTACGTCAAAACGAAAATTCCAAGAACCAATGCTTGCTTCAATCCAAACATGGATCGAATAACCTGCAAACCATGTTTGCTAGTTTTGGTACGAGAAAATCGAGAGGATGTTGAAAACATCCTCTAAAAGGTTTCCTTTTCAGGAAAGTGATTTTCCCGTTGAGCTGACATATTTGAAAAATAAAACATACAGCATTAGCAAGCATTATCCAAATGGATTTACCAAGGCAACAGGTAAAAGGTTTAATCATAATCAACACAATGTTGATAACGATACCTTTCCGCTAAAAGCCTAGCTTTATACGTTGGTATGTTGCCATCCATGTATGTCTTCCTTGAAGACTTATATAGTACCAATAGGCACAATGCCTTATGGTACATCAACTAGTATCCAAACAAAGTTGATATACATGGAATCCATTTCGAATCTCATGGTACTTTGCCATGATAGGGAGTCGATACCTTGTATCACTTCCTCATACGTAGTCAGTTGGTATTCCCCAAAAGATAGACATCTTTATGAGGTGAGATCAGAAACCAATACCCCAGGTTGTTTTCTGACTCTCTCCGACATACACGGTTCTTGTGTATTCGAAGATTACTGGTATAGTTTCATCCTTGATGAACTATTTGTGTTCCATTAGGGAATCGGTGCCTTGAATAGTATTACTCCGATTTTCATCGAGTTTTACTATCCTCCCACTTACCACTGCATATCGGTATTCCTCTTAGGAAAACCGCATGGTGAGCAACAATCACATTGTTCTCATATGAGTTGTATAAGTACTATACTTATTGTATCCCTGGGATAACCTACAATTGGCACTTATCCAATTTGGGTTTTAGTTTGGTATCATCCAAACATATGCCTAGCACACCCAAATTATCAGGAATGTGAAACCCAGTTTCTTTCCCGTTCATATCTTATATGAATTCTGTCTAACAGATTTTTATGGAACTTTATTCTAAATAAGTTCTGCACTGTAAATGCGTATCCGTTAAAGGAAATGGTAGCTCAGAGCGACTCATGATTAACCTAATCATGTCCAACAAAATCCGGTTACTCAGTTCGGACACACCATCAAATTGACGTATTCCGGGAGGAGTCATCATTTGAAAGAATACTATAATCTTTCAAGTATACTAGAAACTTGTTGCTTAAGTATTTTCTATTACGGTCTTACCGTATCGGTATAATACTTTAGCCGATCTGTTTGTCTATTTCGTGTCGAAACTTTAAAAGTTTCCGATTTGTGTTTCAAAAGAAACACATAACCATAACGCGATGCCACATCCGTAAAGGTCACGAAATATTAAATTCCACCTCTAGCCTAGCTAGATATGGGTCCATTTGCTTCCCTATGAACTAGGGCTAACAGATAGGTGGCATTTGCACATTTACCAACACTTTGCCCAATAAACTAGATTCGTAAACTTTATTTGATTGGAATCAAATCAGTCCTGGTACCCACTCTTCAAAATTGTGGATATACGACTCTGGTTTAGTTGTGTCCCAGACTACAATGCCACAATTAAGTTTCTCCTGATCAAATCAGTTCGAGCTATTTGTTTGTCATGTTATACGCTTGAGATTTTATTTATATTCAAAATATAAATTCTGTTATTACATCCAATGTGTTTATCTCAATATCATCTTTATATAATAAAAAACCTTAGTGTTCTAGAATATAAAGGTTTATCCGCAACGGATTAAACACGGATATATAGATAATGTTCCTAGTCAAACTAGTTACATTATAACAGTTCATATTTTAGGTACACACCCGAAGGTAGTTCCTAAACTTAGGTATCTACGGTTAAAACAGCGACTTACGTCCCGTCTCTAATTCGCAGATTAAATATCATCTGAAGTCAGTATCCTGCTCATAGCAGATTCTGAACATCAGTATATATTTATGTATCACACTAAGTATTGAAAATCCAAATCTAATACTAGTAATGAACATAATTATGACAATTATATTGAAGTCAGAGCCTTACTTGTCTTCTATTCCTTCATGTCTGCTTTGTCCAAACGGCAGTCACGCTTCCGCAATCCCGTTTGCCACAATTTAGGCAGACATTTTGGGATATGTCCTTTATCTTCCCAGAAGATTATAATGATTTTGCCTTTGCCCTTTTCAACATTCTTGAAGCCTTTGGCCAAGCCTCAGGTTTCTAGAATATCGAAGAAAGCTGCGCCTTGCGCTACTTGCCTTATTGCAAACTTTGACTTTGTCTCCTTGAGAATAGTCATCAACTCTCCAAGAGTTATTTATTGCAATATAATACTTCTTAAAATCTAAGAATACATTTATGAAGATTCAATTTCTATATCATACTTTAAGGATCTAATCTTTAGTTCTGATTAAGAAATTAAGGATTCTATTTGAAAAGTTTAATGGATTAAGCACTTAAGTTGTCATCACATGAATCTTCCAAAGATCATGCTCTACCTTTTGCTTAACTCCGGGCTTTAGGCTTAAGACGTTATTTTATCAAATAAAGTAACTTATTAATTTTCAGGACTATCCTGAAATTATTCCCAATTTGAAAAATTAAGCCATTTAAATACATTTTCCCTAGGATTATGTTTTAAATGTCAATCTTTCATTTTTATCTTGATTCTAATAGTCCAACTATTTAATCAATTATTTAGGTACTATTTATTATAATGATTACAATAGTCCAACTATTTAATCAACTATACTTAAATGATTAAATTCAATTATTTTGAATACTATAATCCAATTATAAAATCAACTATAATTAAATAGTTTGAATTACAGTCCAACTGTTTATTAAAACAACAATTTAAATATTAGTCCAACTAACATTTAATTGACGAAATATTTGACGAATGATATTTGATTGAGCGCGTATGGCAAGTAATTAAACGAATATTGCAAATTCAATTCTTGCCTCCCACTATTTTTTGGCGAGCCTCTAACCCTCTGTCGAGTACTCGGGAAACCGTATTTCCTAGTGGGCTAGGATCCCGTTAAATATCACACAATCTTGACTTTGGCCAACAAATTGTATGAAAATTAACTAGGTAGATCTCTAAGATCGATTGGATCCATCCAATTCCTAGATCCGGAAGGGGGACTCCAAGTCCGAAACATATATCTTATAAATGCCAATATATCCAATATATTGCCTAACCTTTTTCCTCTGAATCAACTAAGCCTTGGCTTTGGCACAACAAACTTAGTGATCCTAGTTAAGAGTGACCCATTGACCATGAAAAGCTTCGTAATCAATGTCGATGGACAAGAAGTGGTATTGACTTTGGCCAACAAACCACGACTTGGACAAGACACTGATATGGAATAAAGCTCTCGTGATTCAAACACATCCTCGACGGACAAAGGCCTTGACTTTGGCCAACAAGCCAATGCCAGTCTTGGATCTTGAGTGAGAATCACTCAATGGAAGGAAAAACGCTTAATATTTAGTGATGGTTTTTCGTGTACAAATTGGCAACCAATTTATTATCTTTGTTAAGGTCTCATCATCATACACCCTTAAACATGCATTCTAAACACATAATAAAGCGCATATGAAAAATAATAATGATATCGGATGGATATTTTACACATTGATCCTAGATCAAATCTCTCCATTTCGTCTCTCAAGCTAGCACTTGTATTACTTCTACCCGTTACACTACACTTCTAAAGAAACTTCATTTACTTTGAGGGGAATAGGTGAGAAGAGAATACAAAGAATAAGGAGGTAATAAGGCTGGACACGCAGGCCCAATTAATAAATCAAATTTATTACAATTTCTAAAATTGCCCCACCCATCTAATATCCATCCGATATACATTATTCATGCATCGCAACCATATATTCACACAAGCATGTTATCAATCAATCTAATCAAATTAATTAATCTGATAATTAGTGATCATCCAATGTTCAAACAACGATTTGATTTTGTTAGAGTCAAACTCATTTTTGCGAATAAGTACTCAAAGTACGAATTCTCGAATTAAATTAAACTACATAATTAAATCCAATTCAATTTGCATTTAATACTAATTCACATATTTAATTCCAAATTAAATACTACACCTTATTTATGAACCTTTACGACTTAAATTCCAAATTTAATCGCTACGGGTCTCAAAGCCCGATTAACGTCCAACGTCAATTTAATTAAAGTCCAATAGGCTTTTAATTAATTTCTTAAGGCATGGACTTTTGGTCAACTCGGATCAAACCCAATAACCAAAGTCTAATCCGGGAATTACCCCATAAGCCAAGAAATCAATTTAGGCCCATTAGGCCCAATTAAACTTTAAAGGTTCATTTGTCGCATTTGGGCTTTATGGAAGCGGTTTTGGGCCCAATTGGATCCAATCCAATTTGCCTAAACCCAACTTGGTACAACCAAGCCCAATAAGCCCAATAACAACATTAAAAGCCCAATTTAACGAAATAGGCCCAATTAACTAAATTACTAAAATCCAATTTTATAAGTTAATTACACTAAAGTGTATAACACAATTAATCACCCAAATCAATATTTCCAAAACATCACATTAGCCTAATTAATCATGCTCATCAACATCAATTAGTGTCCAACATAAATTAATCAAAAATCAAACCCAATTTACATGCTAAGTGTCTCGGCAATAAAGAGAATTTTGTGTCTGATTCGGTTTCAATCCAATTAAATCCGCAATCGACATTAAGTCAACATTCCTAATTGATTCAAGTCATCCAATGATCAAAATCAAAAAATTACCAAGAGCCACAAATTAGGGTATCATTCGGCCATGATCAAGAATTTGTGGAAATTTGATCCAATCAATTTTTTTCTCCAAATTAATCATATATAACTCTAAGTTAACATCAAATAAACATAACCAAACACTCAATTTGACAAAATCATGCTCCAAGCAAAATTACCTAAATTTTAACCCTAGGTCGTATTTCATGCTATTACTCGCTCTAATACCATTGTTGGAGTTTCTACGGCCCCAAGGATCGAATACAAAGCATAAAACAAACGTGTGAATACATCGAGAAGTTGCAGAATACTTACATCGATCGGTTGAGCGACGCGAGAGGCAACAAAAACATTTTTTCTGCCCACAGGATGCTCGGTAGTGAGCTGGTTGCAGTCCACTGGTTATGGCCATTGGAGGTCTTCCATCAAGCTCCAAGCTTTGTGATAAACTTCCATGCTCATCGGTGGACTTCCCTATCACCTTCGCATGACTTCGTAGTGTGCTAGCACTCCCGATTTTGCCACAAAATCGCGACTCTAACTTCCCTATGGCTCTCGGGTTTTAACAGAAAAACAGAAGGTTTTTCAGCCCATTGGGCGTGTGAGAGGAAGAAGAAAGAGAGGAGAGAGAGATGTAAAAATGTGGTAAAATGTCATTTGATTTCCAAAAACAAATTTAAATATATACCATTTTCTTTACAAAAAGTCAAAGGCAAAAACAATTAAATGCCTTCCAACTTCCATCAACTCATCAATCCATCAATCATGAATAGTGATTGGTGTCAATCACTCAAAGTGAAAGACATCCATCACTTGATTGACGAATGATGTGACGCTAGATGCGACTAGTGATTTGACGCTTGATTTGACTTGTGTGCCGCACTCGAATTCAAAATGCGAATGCGCTCGCAAATAATCTCGGGCTCGGGTTCGCTAATTCTAAATTAACGAACTTTCCGTTGCGACGTAATTAAATGATTATGCCTAGCGAAATCACTATTCACGTCGCTAATGAATTAATTCTAAATTAATTTGTTCGCCCGAATTAAAATCTAATATTAATTCCGCGTCGAAATCCAATTTCGTTTAATATATCAAATATATTAATTTCTCGATTAATTCCAAATTAACAGTTATCTCTCTTTTAATGATATTTTATCCCAGGTAAAATATCTCCGCAATTAATCCCAGATTAATTTTCTCTCTTTTCTAATTAATCCCATAGTAATTTAGAGTGCGAGTCATACATCATCGGTTAATCTTTGGGAAGCGACCCATGATATCCCTGGATATGTTGGCAGTAAATTTGGTCGTCGGACTATCCGAACACGTAAGTACCTAGTACTACGTTTGTACCAATTTACAAGATAAGGTTGGCTTCTAGCAAAGCGCCATGCCTACCCAATTCTCCAGAAATATCCTTATAGGACTATCAGGCGTAGTATACATAGTATTGCGTATTTCTGTCCAGTATCGGATGATCACGTGCTAGGTATGGGGCTGGAATTTTGTCTGGCCTGTACGAAGCACATATCGGATGTATGGTAACTAGTCTCTATAATCGGATAAACACGACCTTGTCGTTTTATCCCGATGACTGCAGTACTTAAGAGAACCAGTACCGTATCCTACGTGACCATCATCTCCATACGACTGGAGTGACATTTCCGTCTTAACATCACACCCAACACACTACGATTCTCAATATACCCAGAAGAGGCGTACATAGAAACCGATTAAAGCCTTGGACGACCACAACCAAAGTATATTTATTGTCGTAAATATTAGCGGTGCAAGTCTCAGGTTAAGACTAAATACACCTACCCTGATTTCGGACTTCCATAGACACATATTCATACTACCAATGGAATTCCGATGGGGTCTATCCAGAGCGAAGCTGTTTCCCATACCATCGGTAAAACACAACCTCCTACTACACTTGCATGAGTATCCTATACCCAAATCTATAAGAACTATGCCGTTATGCCCTCACAACGCGCACACGTGTAATATTAGTCTTTTACGTATTTATCGATGTCCAATCTCGATAATACTCTGACTAAGGATATTTAATGATTTATCCTTCGTGGATTGATACGGTCTCATATCATTCTCAATCCAGGAACAAATGATAGGGACCTCCTATCATTTATATATCTAGGTGATCAAATCACAAATGATAAGAGTGCAATCTCCTTGTCACATAGTTAATTTGTACAACAACACCGTGATCTGTACAAATAGTGACGTTATTGGTCATAATTATCCAACACTAGGTGGTAGATCATTCTGACTGGGTAGTATCTGACTATCAGATGTCGAAGGTGCTATGTATTTGTCAACTTTCGTCAACGATGGCGTGCTGGTCGAACCAGTAAGTAACTCCTCGAGTAATATTTTACTACTAGGCTTGAACTCCCTCATGTAGTCCTCCTCTAGAAACGTAGCATTTTTCGATACAAATACTTTGTTATCATCGGGACTATAGAAGAATCCACCCCAAGTCTAAGATGCCATAGATATGTGTCATCATGAGAAATCTTTGGCCGTTTTGTTTTAGGTTTTTCAACCTTAAACATTTTAATGTTGAGCAGTGACCTATGTGTTAACGGTCTTAAAAAATACAAGTTATTTTCTGAGTTTCCTGTGCATATAGTTAATCCATTTCTACCAATAATAACCAAATTGCTATTAAAAGAAACTGAATAACCATCATCCAAAAGTCTATAAACAGAAATCAGATTCCTGTGAAAACCAGGAATGAATAACACATTGTTCAAATTTAAATAACTATTATTAATAAAATTTAAACTGGAAACTCCCACTGCTCTTGCTGAAATGGCATCCCATATCCCGACCCTCATGGTGTAATCACCTTCAGCAAGGTCCCTCCATGAATCAAGTAGCTGTAAAAAATAACAAACATGGTTAGTGGCCCCAGAATCAATAATCCAAGCAGATTTATCATCCTCCACTAATAGAGATTCAATAACGAGTAAATCATATTTACCTGTTTCCTTTTTCTCCTTTAGCTCAGCAAGGTATTTAGGATAGTTCCTTTTCCAATGCCCATTCTTGTCGTAGTGGAAACATTTTCCTTTGGGCTTGGCATCTTTGGAGCCTTTCTTGTTCTTCTTTTTCATGGGCTTACCCTTAGCCTTTCCAGTGCTTTTCTTCTTCTTCTTTGCAGATTTAGAAGATTCAGCAACATTTTCCTCTACATTGGACTTACGAGGATCCATAAGCATGGACTCGTAATGGGCGAGCTCATTAAGCAGTTGGGTCAAAGTAAAAGACAACTTGTTCATAACATAGTTGCTTTTAAACTTCAGGAAACTCTTCGGAAGAGTTTCCATAATCATGGTCACCTGGATAAGCTAGTCAATACGAGCTCCATGGGTTTCAGCAGTGTTGAGATAAGTCATCTTCCTTAAGACGTGCTCTCGGACTGAAGTCACATCCTTCATCCTAGCAGTCATCGCTGAGACCATGGCCTCATGGCATTGAAGCTCCGAAGGCTGCCCAAACATGCCCTGCAATGACTCCATCATCTGAGATGCTAGAGCCATAGGTTCATGCTTTGCAGCAAGAACCTCAGACATCCCTGCTAGCAAGTAACAACGGGCTTTCTTATTTGCTGCGACCCATTTTTGGTAGGTATCGCGCACAACTTGGCTAGCATTTCTGGCCAGCTCGGGAGGACGTTCCTCCGTCAGGACAAACTTCAGGTCTTCACATACCAGGATATCGTTTATGTTACTTTTCCACTTAACATAGTTTTCTCCGGTCAATTTATCGTTTGAGAGTATGAAAATAATTGGAAAAACCATGGCTGAAAATAAAATAAACATGCATTTAACATTCATTCATCGCATATTAAAATCATCAAAGAATTTTGGCATAAAATTAAACATGATGCAAGAACCATGAATAATGAATTAGAAATCTAAGAGAATTGCTACGGCACGGAAGCCTATCATCCCTCAAGTAAGTGCCGCCGTAGGGTAGGTCAAGTACTCGCATGATAGATCGAGACAATCTTAGTCAATTTAATATATGTGGGAATAACTCTTATTCCGATATTAAACAACTACCGTTTTATTTGATCAAGGAATTTCATTAACAGTTAATTATTCCTTTGTGAGTGTAACCCTCCGTTTCGGGATTCTTTGACTTAACGAGTGAAGTGCCGCCGTAGGGTAGGTCAGTTCACAAGATACATCTAGAATCCCTATCCTATCGGAACCCAAACCTGATATTGACCCAAAATGGACACCATCAGTAAGGGAACGAAAACAAAGGAGATCGTGGGATGTACTGTCGTATATCCCTCTCCCACTCACTATTTTAAATATTAAGGTTTCTATCTAAAATATCTAATATTTTATTTTAACTAGTGTGGATAAACTTATGGCGGCTAAATCATAATTGTTATTTACACTAGTTTGTCATAAGTGAGCTAAATCAATTTTAACTATTAAAATTGTGTCAATAATATTAGTCTCTACTAATATATTTACTCTTTTAAACTAATTTAATTAGAGTGGTATAAGTGAGCTACAATATTTTAACTCTTAAAATACTAGGCACTTAAGGGTATAAAATCATGGAATTCTAAAAGGTTAAAATTCAATTAAACATTTTAATAAATTTTTAGTGCGTTATAAAATCCAATGGTACGTGGAATTGTATCCCGAGTGCAGACCACATTTCCGTCCATTTGGAATCGGCTATGGAATTTATATCCGGGTTTCCATCCTATATACTAATGAAATTTATTATGCACCAATTAAGCCCAATATATTAGAATTCAAAATTTTAGATAATAAATCCAATTAATTTAATTAATTGATTTTCATGCATATCATTTTCTAACTTAAACATTTTAAATTACATAAAATCATAATTTTATGTTTATAATGATAATGCATCTATGACATGTTAAGGCAAGTAAAATGCATGAGTGGGCACCCTAAGCTATATGACATGTTATTCAAACAATTCGAAATAAACATACATATAACATAAAAATTATTTTGCATTGACTGGGCTCTTACTTTTCCTATACTAATCTAATTAGTACAAAAGATTCACCAAGGCATTCCTTGGCCTTCAAATCCCGCTCCAAAGTGGTGTTGGCTCTCTTTCCTTCTTCGGTGCTCCAAATTACAAAGAATTGAAAATTTACATTGAATATTAAAATTACAACAAATATAAATAATGGCCTTATGCCTTACATCCCAAAACCAAAACCAACTACAAAAATAAGAGCCAGAAAAATTTACGACCAATGCAAAGTCCATTCATCACATGAATATCACAATGTGCCCACTCATCTAAACATGCATATCATATTTATAACTCATATAAATATATTAAAAACAGAAACTTTAAATGAAAAAGTGAAGTGAAATAGCGGACTGTTTAGCACCCGTTACACGCGCGAACTGCACTCAAAACAGTCCACAATTTGCGTGAACTGCTTTAGACTTTTAGGTCTGATTTTTCACTCAGAAAACAATCCTAACTTAGCCCTAAAATCACCCCAAAGTGTTTCCCAAAACCTGAATTAAAACCAAACAAAAACCGAGCCCCAAAATTGGTGATGTGCGCGCGGCATTGGGGAACTTACTGCCTCACTGCCGTGAGTTGCTAGAGAAGGGAAGAACATATTTCCAACACCACAAGATCTTCCGAGCAATGTCTCGTTACTTACGGAGGATAGTGTGGGCTACACTCACAAATTAATCCCTAAACGTTTTAGAGATTAAATCACACACCGAAATAATTTTTTTGGTTTTTCAATTAACTTTCTCAAGAGCATGAAGAAAAGAAGGAGGCTAGGGTTTTCTAATGTTTTGTTCTCAAAAGAAAAATATAATTTTTCTTTTATGTTTAGGGTAATTTGTTTCATAAAACAAATCAACCACTAGTCTCCCATTCCCTCTCAATTTCGGCCAGGGCAAGGAATTTTTGTTTGATTTTGTTTCCAAAACAAACAAATCCTATTCCTTACTTAATGAGGATTTCGGCCAAGCCATCCTATTTAGATTTGATTTTGTTTCCCAAACAAACAAATCATATTCCTTATCCAATAGGGAATTCGGCCAAGGCAAGGATTTTTGTTTCCAAAATAAATCTTAGCCTTATTAAATTATATCTTGTATAATTCAATATTCTATTTTTTTTAATAATTATCATATAATTATTAATACCTTACATTAACTTTTAATGTATAGTCTCAAGTATGATGTAATTAATATTATTAATCATATTAATAATATTTATTCTTTGTGAGTATATAATTGGACTGTCCATTTATATTAACTCCGCTAAAGTATATCGAGCTAGGACGAGGACCAAATGGACCTACGGTTCAGAGCTCCAATAATCTCGAAATATTAATTAAGCTCTTAATTAAATATTCCGAATTATTAACTTCGGGTTATTCCACTAAAAATCTGAAGTTGCACTCTCGTTGCCGTAGATGAAATTATAAGCCGAACCAAGTCGGTGTCCACCGATATAGTCATTGCATACGAATTGATCCTTCACGAGTATCTCGTAATTAGAGCCGGGTCATAATGTCCATTATACCACTCTAATTATTTTTATCTTAAGTACCATTGATTCTCTAATGAACGATTTATTCATAACTATTATGAATATTAATCTTTCTATTCATAATAGAAAGACTTGAGCGGTCAATCATTCAAGTACCGAATCAACCCTTAATAAAGATACTCATCTACTTCTCGCAAGAAAGAGTGAACTCCATGTCTATGTAAAACGTTCCCAGCTACAAAACAAACTGTGCCCCCAAAGTACGTAACTATTGGTTGGGATTGCTACACCAACCTCACCTTTGTAAATCAAAAGACACAGCATGCCATGCATGAGTTCGTAGTACACTCAGGATTAAGATCAATCTATATATGACCATCAAGTAGATGGAAATGACTTTCTTTGCTTTAACAGATATTATAAGAATGTCATATCGATCTGGGTCCAGTCCTATATGATCGCATCATACAAGGTGCCTCCATTCTCATGTCTCTACATGGACGATTCGGATTAAGATCGTCATAAAAATATAGAATGGACCGCAGCTATAGATAAACCACAAATAAATTACCCGGTTTGTTTCCTCTCTATGGACTATTTAAGATTACTAACTTCAGACTCAAATCCTCTGATGTATGACACTCATACACTAAGTCTGAAGGTACATAAGTAATCTACGGTATTTATGGAGATATATAATATGCGAAAGATAAACAAACAATTTGATAAATGAATAATGCATCATTTTATTTCAAAACGCATGAAATCGTTTACATCACATATAGCTTTAGGGCATACATCCCAACAAACACAAAATCCCAATTTCTTACAAATTGCCGAATGTACCCAATATTTTCCAGATTTTGTATTTTAGTTCAAATTTGTTCAAAACAATGTTAGATGATATCCAATCAACACCAAATTAAATGTACATCATATATCCATCATTATACAATACATATATGAAAAGCCCCAATTTTGATTTTCGTTAAGAACCATAATTTCTCAAATTAGTCTAATTAACCAAACTAACCAAATCCAACACTTTAATCAAATCTCTTCAGCACCAAACAAGTCTCACCACTTTGAAACAACTTAAGAACAATTATAGGTCATCAATGAGTGGCTTAGTAACTGTAGAATGAAAACTTGATTATCAAATGATCAAAAGAATGCTTAATAATAATTTATAAGCTTTCTTTGATCATTATACATGCTTACATCTTTCAAACAAGTTCCAAACAAATCAATTACATGCTTAAAGTGTAGAGAAAATTCTGAGCTACACAACTTGAAGCCTATAACTTTAGAAACAATTTCTAAGTTGAAAAAGTTAAGGAAAAACTTACAAAATCCAAGAATTTGCTCAAGCTTTTTCCTTTCTTCTTCAACTTTCTCTCAACTTTCTTTGTATTTGATTTTGATTAGTTGAATTAATGAAACAAAAAATGGAACAAAACTTTTATATTTTTTAAGGCATGCCTGGAAATCATTAAGAAATAATAGCCAAGCATTTCAATTTTTGTTTCAATAAATAAATGGAAAATGATTTAGTAAATTTGTTGTAAAAAAGTCATTAAACAATTTAATGAAATTCACAAATGTTCCAATTAAATCTAACCATTTGTAAAGTAAGATAATGGAATAAGATATTTGTAATTTAATTAATTTAATAATTTAACAATTAAATAACTAAGGAATTAAATAAAAATATCTCAAATATATGTAATATATTTACATAAATACTGTAAATATATATTTATATATATATATATATATTAATAAAAAATATCAAATATCACAATTTGACATTTAACAAAAGATCGAAAGATCCCAATTGCATGTATCTTCGTTTAATCGTTAAATAATTTATAAATAATCAGTATTATTCATAAAAGTTGCCCTAGTGCTCTACGAGTTTATTTCATTAGTGAGACTCTCTAGGTTCAAACATATCCGTCATGAAATCTAATTTTGTGCCAATAATCTACACACCCCTAAATTATGACGAACACAGATAAACTCTCTGAACCATACAGATCGAGGTCATCGCATATGTATAATCCATCCGTCACAGGTTTTCGGATTATTCCAGAGATATAGATATTAACGTCAAATCTCAATATGTATAATCATGTCGACAATTCTATTAGAAATCTCAATAACAATTAGAAATCACTTCTACAATGTACCACAGATCCATGGATTTAACCGATTGCTAATCCCATAATTAATACATATGCTCTATACACATAACTGATGGATCCTACTTGATACACATAGGATATCCTGAGGATAAGTCCACACCCAACGAATAGGCGGAGGTATGATCTAAATAGATCGGTGATGTGACTGCCATCAAAGTGTGGAGGATACCTCATATATCCACAGTGGTATCTCAAGTCAAAGAATCACAATACTACTCAACCCGAGAAGATTCCTATTGACATTGGTGTATCATCTATAAGGAAATCTTCGATGAGTCATTCAATGTTTATCCGATATAAACATATACATGTCTATACGAGTCTTCTGAGACTCATGGTTCATTGGGATAAACTATTGGACCAAGTCTGATATATGACATGTACTGGTCTCAACATATTTTACTAAAAAACCCGTGATAGTAAATCTTGACCAGGAACTTTATTTGCAAATATACAACTTATAGTGACATTCCCGATGTCAATTACAACTACGTTGTAACTGCGCATTACAATGTAACTCTTGGGGGCTTTGTCTAATATATATAAATGTCACTAAACTGGATTTAGTTTCAATCTAATTAAAATTAGATCGAATACGTCTACAAAAGACAAGAGATGCTACCATAAAATTAGTAATATTATGGAAAAAGATGTTGCTTGTATTAATGATTCGAACACAAATACGATCCAGATTGGCGCTCCGAGCACTAACCCTAACAATTTCTCCCATTTTCTCTAGTGCCAATCCACGGTATCAGACACCATCTTAATGTGTATCACATACACATGGCCTCAAGAACTCA
The DNA here is from genome assembly GCA_019454045.1 of Zanthoxylum bungeanum. Taxonomy (NCBI): domain Eukaryota; kingdom Viridiplantae; phylum Streptophyta; class Magnoliopsida; order Sapindales; family Rutaceae; genus Zanthoxylum; species Zanthoxylum bungeanum. Next base: position 30,369 of record SKCR01049007.1, read on the forward strand.
CATAGCACTCAAGAGATAAACAACAATTAATAGGTCCGCCATAACATATTAAGTTTGTCCTGCAAACCCAATTGTTTCCCTTGACCAGCATCAAACATATTTTGTAGAAACTATATTCTACATCTATATGACTCAGATGCTACATCAACATTATTCTTCAACTACTAAGTTATCCAAGTATTTACGGATTAAATCAAAAATACTATGGATAATTGTAAACACAACATTAATATGAAAACTTCTAATCTATAAGGTTACTATGCAACTTTATAAGTCAATACTTCAGAAGTTGCAAATAATTCCACTCTCATAATAGAATTATCCGTGACATTCTCACTCTATCTTTTCTGACTCTTTATTACGTAGACCGTCTAACGTCATAATTAGTGAAACTAATCTGATCCTAAGGTTGCGGACGTTATTCTCTATAGACAAAAACTCATTTTTATTATCTTAAATACAATAAAGAACAAGTTTCAAGACCCATCTTATGATCTACAACATATCAAAATAGCTCGTATCAATTACGATTAAATTATTTAATCACACTAAATATAATAGTAATTATGCCATCATCATATGATGCATAAGATTGACTAGACATTTGATCAGTGAAATCACACACGTTACGCAAGCACACGTATAACTAGAGTAGTATAAAAATATCGATCCCATGAGGACTTAAATTATATGTTGTTAATTATTGAAGTTATTTATTTACATTATCTATTGAGGTTGGATGGAATTGTTCGTTGGTTGTAGATGATTTATCTAAATAATCAAAAATACAAAATAAATACAAAGGAAATTAATAATAAAGGAAAAATATAGGGTTGAGAATCCGCCCAATATTACTCTAATGATGAATTGATTCTCCTATACATGTGTAATAAATCAGTTGTTAACCTGGAACACGAAGATATGTAAAAACCTCTTCCGATGGTCAGATGCAAACACCCAAAGCAACCCAATTAACTTTATTTCTATGTTAACTAAGTTATCTGAATTCTTTAAGGTCAAGTTCCCATTATGGCTACCCAAGCCTGACAGATATATTCCTATCCTCTAGGGAAATCCCAAAAGTGAGATCGTGTGCTAATGAATCTAATGCTGAAACATAAAATCAATTTTCCAAGTTCTTTTTAAGTTTACCACATCAATCTTATTGGTGACCACACAACAAGAAGCATTAAGATTAAGATTCAATAAACAAGCCAAACCATCACAAATTGCACAAATAAAATCAATTATTAAACTTATGAATATTGTATTTCATCATTTTCATAGAATAAAAATAAAATGATAGAGTTAGGGGATCCAACTTTAATATTTCAAATGTACAAATCTCACTTTTTTATAATACAGAAATTGTCAGTGTTACCCAATTAAGTCAAACCAGCGATAAAGGCGATGTTATCGTTTGTCCATAAACAAGCTATATAGGCGGTGTCATATTATGTCAAATAAATAAAACCAGCCATTAAGGCGGTATCAACTTTAATCCATATTATTAAATTACAACTTCTATATTATAAAATAAGTGAGATTAAACTACCTTATCATATTAAAGATTTCACCATTCCGTAGCGGAAATTAATTACTAAACATAAAAGAAAGATAAAACACATAAACTATTATTACTACTAAGAATAAAAATGCATTACTATAAATATATACAAACAAGATACAATTCTCAGTTCCTTATTAAGAAAGCTAAGGAAAGTATGAAATTTACAAATGAAATCAAGCTCAATTTATAGGAATAATTTTGCCTCCACCAAATTCTCCACCAAACGTACCACCAAACATGCCACAAAATATGGCACCAAATCCTCCATCAAATATGCTTGACAATTGTAAATTATCATTTTCCATTTTTTTTTTTTTTTTGATAATGACTTTAATAATTACACATAACACACTATGGAATTTGCATCATTTTTGGTCTTAAAAACTTCAGAATTCGAAATTCTTATGAACATCGAAGTTGTATATCTTTCAGTCTTCTTTCATTTGGAATTTGAAACACCTCAATCCGATATTAGAGTAAAACGTTATGGCCAAAATATGAAAATTACGCAAAGTTGAAATTTTCGAAATTGTACTTCGTTAGAACGATTTTTCAAGTTTCCAACCTCCAAAATCTATATGTCAAGTCCAATTTTTGCCCTTTTTTATTCCATATTTCATCCTAATTGATTGCATTGAGTTCGATTTTATTTTATCTGTAAAATAAACTAAAACACATCAAAATGTTCATAAAACTCGAGAAACCATACAAAATATTAAGTGAAATGGTAGTAAATATTGATATATTTTCCACTCATCACACCCACAAACCTAATATTTTGCTAGTCCTCTAGAAAAAAAATGAAATAAATAATTAAAACTAAATTAACCTAAGCTACTTTCGTAGGGATCACGATTTCATTTAGCGTATGCAACAAGCCTTTAAACCCCTAGGTGTCCCTAGTGGATGAGTTATAGTCTCGTGAGAATTTATAGCGACGATACCCACAAACGTCAATAAAATGCACACAAAAATAAAAAGATAAAATAAACAAAATAAACAAACTAAAAATTCAACTAAAAAGTGAAATTCTTATACAAGTTAGTAAGGGTTTTATTTCTTTCTAAATTACCAAATAAGAAAATTCTTCTATTCTTTTTACCATTCTTCATATACATAATCAACGAGGTATTAATCAATTCATTGTACCCATAATATTCATAAGTGTAGTTGAAAAGAGAATAATATTTTTGTCCTAAAGTTATGTTAGAGTTCACATCTTTTGGCAATGAAAGTGTAGACATGCTACACAGTTGTGCGACGCTGTCCGGGTCGCGGCCCGTTTGGAGTACGTAGCAGCCCGCGGGGGACTAAACCAGAGAATAAAAGGAGTCGCCAACCAGAGTGAACTGGGAAATGATTTAAGGCCGCACTCACCCCTCGCAAGGGAAGACCTCAAATCGTTGGGTTTAGAATGGTCCCTTATTTATGCCTATTGTAATGAAAGGATTTATGCAATAGTATAACCAAGCCTTATGCAACACATACAAGATAATTTATTAAAAAAAAAGTTTGCACACCCATAAACGTAAATGAATAACAAAAAAAGACAAATGCATAATTTCATAGACATATTAAATAAAGAAGTGAAAAATGTAAATAGATAATAATAATCAAAATGCTAATAATAATGGTAGATAATCCAGTGCATAATATAAAAGAAATAATCAAAGAAGCAAACATGCATAAAATTTGATGAAAGGAGGTATGTTCATTGTATGTACATTTGTATTGCGTTCGGAAACGCGTTCGAATGGTAGACAGAATGCATGCATTCGTATAGCATTTAGAAACACGTTCGAATGAAAATGAGGCAGAATGCATGCGTTCGTGTAGCGTTTGAGAACGCGTTCGAACAAGATTGCCAAAGTGGTATCTAAAATGACATAAAAGCGTGTGCAAGCATTTTTCAAGCGATACGTGGAGTTGTATCCCAAGTACAAACCGCACTACCGTCCATTCGAAATCAGCTATGGAATTTATGTCTGGGTTTCCATCTGATACACCGCGAGAGGCAATACTCAAGTATTAACACAGTATGAATGCGAAGTGAAAAATAAAAAATGACAACCAAAAGGCGAATAACAAGATCAACAGAAGAGGGTGTGACCAAGAGCTTTAGCCAACATCTATATGGGATTTTTTATACTCGGTGCGACAAAACATTATGGTAAAGGTAGCCTTTAGGCATTTCCCTCAAATGGAGGACCTTTAATCCAACATGATTAGCCCATGCGCACTAAATAGAAATGTATAAATAAATAAAATGATAACATGCAGAAAGTAAATAACGGAATACTGAAAGAGATGCGACAAAGTCAACATCTATATGGGACCTCGTATTCCCGATTGAACGTATTTCACATTCAATCAAGTATACTTCGTCCGACGTGGTAAAACATTGTGGTAAAGGTAGCCTTTAGGCATTTCCCTCAAATGGAGGACCTTTAATCCAACGTGGTTAGCCCATGTGCACTAGATTAGCAATGCATAAATAAATAAAGCAATAACATGCAGAAAGTAAATAACGAAATAATAAAAGAGATGCGATCAATGCCGACATCTATATAGGACCTCGTATGCCCGATTGAACATATTTCACATTCAATCAAGTATACTTCGTCCGGCGCGGCAAAATATTGTTGTAAAGGTAGCCTTTAGGCATTTCCCTCAAATGGAGGACCTTTAATCCAATGGAGTTATCCCATGCGCACTAGATTAACAATACATAAATAAAAAAATAAGGCAATATCATGCGGAAAACAAATAATGAAATAATAAAACACAAACAATGAATGAACACAAATTAAATAACAAAATGAAACACGTGCTTAAAAGTTTCTCAAGTGGTACGTGGAGTTGTATCCCAAGTACAGACCGTACTACCGTCCATTTGGATTCGGCTACGGAATTTATGTCTGGGTTTCCATCCGATATACCGTAAGAGATGGCACGTAATCATTAATTCAACATAAATGAAACTATACATAAAACATAACGATGCATGTGAGTGATCGACAAGGAATAATTAAAAATATAAATAGTAAAAGGGGGGCCCTCAGGTCTTACCTTTTAAGTCGCTTCTTAGAGGTGCGTTGAGACGTCGTCGGAAGGGTTAATGCTATGCGGTTTTTCTGGTTCACTGGTTCAATATTCTCCTTCACTGTTTTGCTATTTTGGGCTGCTGTTTTCTCTATTTTTACTACTATTTCGGTCATTGTTTAAGGGTTATTCTCGGTGGTTATTTCACTGGTTTTAGGCTAGCATTTTTGGTGGTCCTGTTGGCATGTATGCCCTAGCGCTACATGTGATGTAAATGATTTCATGCGTTTTGAAATAAAACGATGCATTATTCATTTATCAAATTGTTTGTTTATCTTTCGCATATTATATATCTTCGTAAATACCGTAGATTACTTATGTACCTTCAGACTTAGTGTATGAGTGTCATACACCAGATGATTTGAGTCTGAAGTTAGTAACCTTAAATAGTCCATAGAGAGCAAACAAACCGGGTACTTTGTTTGTGGTTTATCTATAGCTGCGATCCATTCTATATTTGTACGACGGTCTTAATCCAGATCGTCCATGTAGAGACATGAGAATGGAGGCACCTTGTATGATGCGATCATATAGGACTGGACCCAGATCGAAATGACATTCTTATAATATCCGTTAAAGCAAAGAAAGTCATTTCCATCTACTTGATGGTCATATATGGTTGATCTTAATCCTGAGTGTACTACGAACTCCTGCATGGCAGGCTGTGTCCTTTGATTTACAAAGGTGAGGTTGGTGTAGCAATCCTAACCAATAGCTACATACTTTGGGGGCACAGTTTGTTTTATAGCTGGGAACGTTTTACATAGACATGGAGTTCACTCATTCTTGCGAGAAGTAGATGAATATCTTTCTTAAGGGTTGATTCAGTACTTGAACGATTTGAGCGCTCAAATCTTTCTATTACGAATAGAAAGATTAATATTCATAATGGTTATGAATAAATCGTTCATTAGAGAATCAATGGTACTTAAGGTAAAAATAATTAGAGGGGTATAACAGACATTATGACCCGGCTCTAATTACGAGATACTCGTGAAGGATCAATTCGTATACAATGACTATATCGGTGGACACCGACTTGGTTCGGCTTAATATTTCATCTACGGCAATGAGAGTGCAACTTCAGATTTTTAGTGGAATAACCCGGAGTTAATAATTCAGAATATTTAATTAAGAGCTTAAATAATATTTTGAGATTATTGGAGCTCGGAACTATAGGTCCATTTGGTCCCCGTGCTAGCTCGATATACTTTAGCGGAGTTAATATAATTGGACAGTCCAATTATATACTCACAAAGAATAAATATCATTAATATGATTAATAATATTAATTACATCAAACTTGATACTATACATTAAAAGTTAATGTAAGGTATTAATAATTATATGACAATTATTAAAAAAAATTAGAATATAGAATTATACATGATATAATTTAATAAGGCTAAGATTTATTTTGGAAACAAAAATCCTTGCCTTGGCCGAATTCCCTATTGGATAAGGAAAAGGATTTATTTGTTTGGGAAACAAAATCAAATCAAAATAGGATGCCTTGGCCGAATTCCCTATTGGATAAGGAATATGATTTGTTTGTTTGGGAAACAAAATCAAATCTAAATAGGATGGCTTGGCCGAATCCTCATTGAGTAAGGAATAGGATTTGTTTGTTTTGGAAACAAAGTCAAACAGTGGTTGATTGAGAGGGAATTGAGAGGGAATGAGACTAGTGGTTGATTTGTTTTATGAAACAAATTAACCTAAGTATAAAAAAAAATTATATTTTTCTTTTGAGAACAAGACATTAGAAAACCCTAGCCTCCTTCTCTTCTTCATGCTCTTGAGAAAGTTAATTGAAGAACCAGAAAATTATTTCAGTGTGTGATTTAATCTCTAAAACGTTTAGGGATTAATTTGTGAGTGTAGCCCACACTACCCTCTGTAAGTAACGAGACATAGCTCGGAAGATCTTGTGGCGTTGGAAAACTCTTCTTCCCTTCTCCAGCAACTCACGGCAGTGAGGCAGTAAGTTCCCCACTGCCGCGCGCATATCACCAATTTTGGGGATCGGTTTTTGTTTGGTTTTAATTCAGGTTTTGGGAAACACTTTGGGGAAATTTTAGGACTGAGTTAGGATTGTTTTCTGAGTGAAAAATTAGACCTAAAAGTCTACAGAAGTTCACGCAAATTGTGGACTGTTTTGAGTGCAGTTCGCGCGTGTAACAGATGCTAAACAGTCAGCTATTTAACTGTAGTTCAAGGGACTATTCGGGGACTGTTTCGGGGGTATTCCAGGCCGAAATCTTGTTCAAATAGAAGCAAAATTTCAGTATACCCACTGGTACCATTCGGCTAAAGGAAGTGCAGAGCAGAAAAATTTTTCAAGTTCGATTCGTGGGCCTAACCGCTTCCGCTGCACGAGGGAAAGCGTTTCCTACAATTGGCATCAATAGCGAGGTTGAAAGTGCTCTTAACCCTTCACTTTTTCATTTAAAGTTTCTGTTTATAATATATTTATATGAGTTATAAATATGATATGCATGTTTAGATGAGTGGGCACATTGTGATATTCATGTGATGAATGGTTTTGTTATTTCATGTGATGAATGGATTTTACATTGGTCGTAAATTTTTCTGGCTCTTATTTTTGTAGTTGGTTTTGGTTTTGGGATGTAAGGCCATAAGGCCAATATTTATATTTCTTGTAATTTTAATTTTCACTGTAAGTTTCAATTCTTTGTAATTTGGAGCACGCGAAGTCGCAAAGAGAGCCAACACCAATTTGGAGCGGGATTTGAAGGCCAAGGAATGCCTTTGTGAATCTTTTGTACTAATTAGATTAGTATAGGAAAAATAAGAGCCCGGTCAATGCAAAATAATTTTTATTTATATGTATGTTTATTTCGATTTGTTTGAATAACATGTCATATAACTTAGGGTGCCCACTCATGCATTTTACTTGCCTTAACATGTCATAGATGCATTATCATTATAACATAAAATTATGATTTTATATAATTTAAAATTTTTAAGTTAGAAAATGATATGCATGAAAATCAATTAATTAAATTAATTGGATATATTATCTAAAATTTTGAATTCTAATATATGGGGCTTAATTGGTGCATAATAAATTCCATTGGTATAGGATGGAAACCCGAATATAAATTCCATAGCCGATTCCGAATGGACGGAAATGTGGTATGCACTCGGGATATAATTCCACGTACCATTGGATTTTATAACGCACTAAAAATTTATTAAATGTTTAATTGAATTTTGACCTTTTAGAATTCCATGATTTTAGACCTTAAGTGCCTAGTATTTTAAGAGTTAAAATATTGTAGCTCACTTATACCACTCTAATTAAATTAGTTTAAAAGAGTAAATATATTAGTAGAGACTAATATTAGTGACACAATTTTAATAGTTAAAATTGATTTAGCCCACTTATGACAAACTAGTGTAAATAACAATTATGATTTAGCAGCCATAAGTTTATCAACACTAGTTAAAATAAAATATTAGATATTTTAGATAGAAACCTGAATATTTAAAATAGTGAGTGGGAGAGGGATATACGACAGTACATCCCACGATCTCCGTTGTTAGTCCAAAAATGTGAGATTCAAAAGGCGCATCGAGACGGCTTCGTTTTCGTCCCCATACGATGGTGTCCATTTTAGGTCAATATCAGGTTTGGGTTCCGATAGGATAGGGATTCTAGATGTATCTTGTGAACTGACCTACCCTACGGTGGCACTTCACTCGTTAAGTCAAATAATCCTGAAACGGCGGGTTACACTCACAAAGGAATAATTAACTGTTAATGAAATTCCTTGATCAAATAAAATGGTAGTTGTTTAATATAGGAATAAGAGTTATTCCCGCATATATTAAATTGACTGAGATTGTCTCGATCTATCATGCGAGCACTTGACCTACCCTACAGTGGCACTTACTTGAGGGATGATAGGTTTCTGTGGCGTAGCAATTCTCTTAGGTTTCTAATTCATTATTCATGGTTTTCTTGCATCATGTTTAATTTTTTGCTAAAATTCTTTGATGATTTTATTATGCGATGAATGAATGTTGAATGCATGTTTATTTTATTTTCAGCCATGGTTAATCCAATTATTTCCACACTCTCAAACGATAAATTGACCGGAGAAAACTATGTTAAGTGGAAAAGTAACATGAACGTTATCCTGGTCTGTGAAGATCTGAAGTTTGTCCTGACGGAGGAACGTCCTCCCGAGCCGGCCAGAAATGTTAGCCAAGCTGTGCGTGATACCTACCAAAATGGGTCGCAGCAAATGAGAAAGCCCGCTACTACTTGCTAGTATGGATGTCTGAGGTTCTTGCTGCAAAGCATGAACCTATGGCTCTAGCATCTCAGATGATGGAGTCATTACAGGGCATGTTTGGGCAGCCTTCTGAGCGTCAATGCCATGAGGCCATGGTCTCAGCGATGACTGCTAGGATGAAGGATGTGACTTCAGTCCGAGAGCACGTCTTAAGGATGATGACTTATCTCAACACTGCTGAAACCCATGGAGCTCGTATTGACGAGCGTAGCCAAGTGACCATGATTATGGAAGCTCTTCCGAAGAGTTTACTATAGTTTAAAAGCAACTATGTTATGAACAAGTTGTCTTTTACTTTGACCCAACTGCTTAATGAGCTCGCCCATTATGAGTCCATGCTTGTGGATCCTCGTAAGTCCAATGTAGAGGAAAATGTTGCCGAATCTTCTAAATTTGCAAAGAAGAAGAAGAAAAGCACTGGAAAGGCTAAGGGTAAGCCCATGAAAAAGAAGAACAAGAAAGGCTCCAAGGATGCCAAGCCCAAAGGAAAATGTTTCCACTGCGACAAGAATCGGCATTGGAAAATGAACTGTCCTAAATACCTTGCTAAGCTAAAGGAGAAAAAGGAAACAGGTAAATATGATTTACTC
>SKCR01049008.1:0-40274 GCA_019454045.1 Zanthoxylum bungeanum
ATTAAAATTAGATTTTAATTCGGGCAAACGAGTTAATTTAGAATTAATTCGTTAGCGACGTAAAAAATAATTTCCCTAGGCGCAATTATTTATTAAATTCGATTTAATTAACGTCGCGGCGTAAGTTCGGTATTTCGGAAATATCGAACCCGAACGCGTGAGTGCACGTGGGCCCACTTTCATTTGGAAACGTGTGGGGCCCACATGACACATGTCATATTATGCATTATTTAATTCTAATGCATTGCATGGAGATAGTGTACAATGCACTCAATGGTTTTGCATGGAAATTGAGTGTTTGACACTCTAAGCCATTGCATGATTTGTGTCATAAGTTTATTATTAATTTAATAAATATTATGGCATAAATATAAATTGATTTTTTGTAACAAAAATCATTCAACTTTTCTCTCTCACATTGCCGAAACTTGCAAGCAGTTTTTGGCTCTCCTTTCTTCAATTTTTGTGGCAAGATTTGAAGAAGTTGTGCATTCAAAATCACAACAAAGGCTAGCACCTTCAAGGGATCATACATAGGTGATATGGGAAACTAATCCTTGAGCTTGGAAGGATCAAACTCGACTTGGAGTCCCTCTTTTTCTTCTTGGCCGAGAGCTTCACTGCACAAGGGAGGAGTTTTTCGCATCATCTAAGCATCCATTTTCAACTATTGTGAGTATGATTCCGCCATACTTCAATTTATTCATTCATGTATTTATATATTTTGCTTGTTCTTGTTGATCTTGGGGCTTGGTTATTTTTCCAATAGTTAAGAACATCCTTCAGTATCTTAGAGAACTAAGGATGATGTCTTAAACTATGGAGAATGAGAACTTGAAGTGACTGGGTTCACCGTTGCAAGTTTCCTAACCGATAAAAACGACTATAAGTCGTAAGAACGGTACTATAAAGTTTGAATAATTGAACAGTTACCTGGAAATCTTCCAAGAAAGATACGGTTACCGAATAAACAACTAAAGCAGGTTATTGCTGCAGCTGAGGCAGCAATAGAAGCCTTTTGGATCGATAATAATCCTAATTAGATTAGGAGTAGTTCTGTTAGCAGCTGAGCTAGGCTTCAGCGCAGGCTAAAGAATTAATGGTCTCATCAACGATCCAGATATATACTTCGACTATTCATCTGATTCTTTCGGATCATACATCGTGGCGATGTGATGATCGAATAAATCGCATCAGATGATAATCATGCAAATCCGCTGACGAAAGTCTTTTCTCAGTAATTTGAGTGAACCCTACATAGTTCGGGTGTAGGACACTCGAGTGACTGGCTATAGGCCAAGTGGGAGATTGTTGGACAGTTATGACCCATAGCGTCACTATTTGTACAGATCATGGTGTTGTTGTACAAATTAACTATGTGACAAAGGAAATTGCTCTCTTATCATTTGTGATTAGATCACCAAGATGTATAAATGATAGGAGGTCCTTATGATTAGTTCCTGGATTGAGATGATATGAGACAGTATCAATCCATGAAGGTTTAATCATTAAATATCCCTAGTCAGAGTATTATCGAGAATGGACATCGATAATGCGTAAAATACTAGTATTACACTTGTGCGCGTTGTGAGGGCATAACATCATAGTTCTCAGATATTTGGGTATAGGATACTCATGCAAGTTTAGTAGGAGGTTTTGTTTTACCGATGGTACGGAAAACAGCTTCGCTCTAGATAGACCCATCGGAATTCCATTGGTAGTATTACTATATGTCTATGGAAATCCGAAACAGGGTAGGTGTATTTGGTCTTAACCTGAGACTTGCACCGCTAATACTTGCGACAATCAATATACTTTGGTTTTGGTCGTCCGGGGCTTTAACAGGTTCTGTGTACGCCTCTGCTGGGTATATTGAGAATCGTAGTGTGTTGGGTGTGATGTCAAGATAGGAGTATCACTCAAGTAATAGTGGAGATGATGATCACGTAGGATACGGATCTGGTTCTCTTATATGCTACAGCTATCGGGATATTATGACTAGGTCATGTTTATCCAATTATAGAGACTAGTTGTTGGTTTAAATCTAGGTCCCAAGATCATACAAGCTATGAAAACATGCGTGAATACACCAACGGAGGTAGCGGAATACTCACATCGATCGGTTGAGTCGATTTGGAGACAAACAAAGGCCAAAAACGCACTGCCAAGGACGCCCAACAGCAGCAGTCCACTGTCTCCAAAAACAGAAATTTGAGATGCGAAACGGAGCTCCTAGCTTCGTCCGACGGATCCCGGCTCATGGTCGAACCTCCCTACCACCTTCGCAAGACTCGTAGTGTGCTAGCACTTGTATTTCTCACCATGAAAACCCAACTCTTTGCCTCCCTAAAGTCACGCCATTTCTGGTTCAAAACCAGTGAGCAATATGCAGTTTGGGCGTGAGGAGAAGAGGAGAAATGAGAGAGATGATGATTGTGTATTAGTTGTTAGAAAGTAAAAACATTTACCTTATATACTTTCCAAAATATATTAAAGGTAATACATAAAATTGGCTTTCAAAAAGTCAAGCAAAACTTTCCAACAACTACACTATTCCAACAACTTACATCACTCAAAGTGTCACATGTTGTCTTTTCAATCAATCAATCAATCACATCAATCAATCACATCACTCAAAGTGACATTTGATTTGACGCTTGATGTGACGAATGATTTGACGCTTGATGCGACTTGCGTTGCCGCACTCGAATTCGAAATACGAATGCGCTCGCAATCACACTCGGGCTCGGGTTCGCTAATTCCAAATTAACGATTTTTCCGTCGCGTCGTAATTAGATGATTACGCATAGCGAATTCACTATTCACGTCGCTAACGAATTAATTCTAAATTAATTCATTCGCCCGAATTAAAATCTAATTTTAATTTCGCGTCGAAATCTAATTTCGTTTAATATATCGAATATATTAATTTAATCGATTAATTCCAAATTAATCGTTATCTCTCTCTAGACGATATTTTATCCTAGATAAAATATCTCTGTAATTAATCCTAGATTAATTTTCTCTCTCTTCTATATAATCCCAGATTATTCAAGAGTGCGAGTTGTGCGTCATCGGTGGATTATTGGGAAACGACCCATGAGATCTCCGGATAAGTTGGCAGTAAATACGGTCGTCGGAGTATCCGAATCACGTACGTACCAAGTACTACGTTCTACCGATTTACGAGACAAGGTCGACTCCTAGCAAAGCACGATGTCTACCCAATTCTCCGGACATATCCATCTAAGAATATTAAGATCTGTATCAAGCGTAGTATATGATTGTATTGTGTATATCGGCCCAGTATCGGATAGTCACGTGCTAGGCCTGGGGCTGGATAAGTGCCTGCCCCGTACGAAGTACATGTCGGATGTCTGGTAACTAGTCTCTATAATCGGATATACATGACCTTGTCATAATATCCCGATGGCCGCGCAGCACTTAAGAGCACTAATACCGTATCCTGCGTGACATCATCTCCACTATGACTGGAGTGATACTTCCGTCTTGACATCACATCCAATACACTACGATTCTCAATAACCCAGCATTGGCGTACACAGAACCGGTTAGAGTCCTAGACGACCTCAACTAAAGTATATTGATTGTCGTAAGCATTAGCGATGTAAGTCTCAGGTTAAGACTATACACACCTACCTTGATTTCGGCCTCCCATAGACACATAGTCATAATACCAATGGGATTCCGAGGGGTCTATCCAGAGCCAGAGCTGTTTCCCGTACCATCGGTGAAACACAACCTCCTATCACACTTGCATAAGTATCCAATACTTATATATATGAGAACTATGTCGTTGTGCCCTCACAACGCACACAAGTGCAATACTAGCCTATTCCGCATTATCGATGTCCAGTCTCGATAATACTCCGGCTAGGGATATTTAATGATTAATCCTTCGGGATTGATACTGTCTCATATCATTCTCAATCCAGGAACTAATCATAGGGACCTCTCTTCATTTATATATCTATGGTGATCTAATCACAAATGATGAGAGTGCAATTTCCTTGTCACATAGTTAATTTGCTACAACAACACAATGATCTGCGCAAATAGTGACGCTATGGGTCATTTTGTCCAACAATCTCCCACTTGGCACATAGCCAGTCACTCAAGTGTCCACACCCGAACTATGTACGGTTCGCTCAAATTGCTGAGGAAAGGTTTTCGTCAGCGGATTTGCTTGATAATCGTCTGACGCGATTTACACGATCATCACATCGCCACGATGTATGATCCGAACGAATCAGATGATATAGAAGTATATATCTGGATCGTCGATGAGACCTTTAATTCCTTAGCCTGTGCTGACACCTAGCTCAGCTGCTAACAGAACTGTATCTAATCTAATTAGATTTATTTTCGATCCAAATGGCTTCTATTGCTGCCTCAGCTGCAGCAATAATCCGCATTTGTTGTTTATTCGGAAACAGTATCTTGCTCGGAAGATTTCCAGCTCACTGTCCCGTTATCGAACTTTATAGTACCGCAGTATTTAATTGTTTGGAAACTTGCAGCAGTGATCCCAGTCACTTCAAGTTCTCCTTCTCCATAGTTTAAGACAACATCTTTAGTTCTCTCAGATACTAACAGATGTTCTTAATGTTCAATCCAGTGACTATCACTTGGATTGACCCAATTGTGACTCCATATGCTCGAAGCGTATGAGACACCCTATCAAGTACATTTTAAATGTACAATTTCCCAGAGAGTGTTAACAACTCCAAATCTATCCTAGTAGATCTTTATTCCTTGAATAAAGGTTGTTACTCCCCAGAATTCTACGGAGAATTTCTATTGAAAGAATATCTATGAAAGCCAAGCTTTCACCAATTGCTTTATTGGGAATTTCACTGTCAGTGCCCTCTCCCACTAACCTCCTTATATACACAAGAATTATTTCGTTTTGAGTCAAATCATAAATCATTATGATTATTTCAAAACGACAGTTCCAAGAACCTTATGCTTGCATTAATCCAAACATGGATTGAATAACCTGCAAACCTCGTTTGTTGGTTATACAAAATCGTCAGGATGTTGTAAACATCCTCCAAAAGGTTTCCTTTTCAGGAAAGCGATTTTGATCTGCATCTGACACATTTCATAAATGAAATATGCAGTATTAACAAGCATCATCAAAATGGATTTACTATGGCAACAGATAAAAGGTTGAACCGTTATTAACACAATGTTGATAACGATACCTTTTCAGTCACAAGCCTAGCTTTGTACGTTGGTATGTTGCCTTCCATGTATGTCTTCCTTGAAGACGTTTAATGTACCAATAGGCACAATGCCTTGTGGTACAACAACTAGTATCCAAAATAGTTGTTATACATGGAATCCATTTCGGACTCATGGCACTTTGCCATAATAGGAAGTCGATACCTCGTATCACTTCCTCAAAACGTAGTCGGTGGATATACCTTCATAAGATTGACATCTTTATGAGGTTAGATCAGAAACCCATACCCTAGGTTGTTTTCTGACTCTATCCGATCTACTCAGTTCTTGTGTATTTGAAGATTAATGGTTTAGATTCATCATAGATGAACTATATGTGTTCCATTAAGGACTTCGTGCCTTGAATAGTATTACTCCGATTTTCATCGAGTATCATTATCCTCCCACTTACCACTGCATATCGGTATTCCTCTCAGGAAAAATGCATGGTGAGCAACAATCACATTGTTCTCATGTGAGATTTACAAGTACTATACTCATGGTTTCCCTTAGGATAACCTATATTGGCACTTATCCATTTGGGTCCAGTTTGGTATCATCCAAACATTATGCCTGGCATACCCAAATTATCAGGAGTGAAACCCTGTTTCTTTCCTGTTCATATCCAATATGAATCTGTCAAACAGATTTTCATGGAACCTTATTCTAAATAAGTTTTGCACTGTTAATACATATCCTATTGAAGGAAACAGTAGCTCAGAGCGACTCGTGATAAACCTTATCATGTCTAACAAAATTCGGTTTTAGTTCGGACACACCGTCAAACTGACGTGTCTCGGGAGGAGTCCTCATATGAAAGAATACCATACTCTTTCATGTACGTATGAAACTTACTGCTTAAGTATTTTCATTACGGTCTTACCGCGACGGTATAATATTATGGCCGATCTGTTTGTCTACTTCGTGTCGAAACCCTAAAAGTTTACGATTGGTGTTTTTCAACAGAAACACATAACCATAACGGGATGCCACATCCGTTAAGGTCACGAAATATTCATGTTCACATCTAGCCTAGCTAGATATGGGCCCACTATCTTCACAATGAATAGGGCTAACAGATCGGTGGCTTTCACACTATTACCAAGTAAATAGTATTTTAGGTGTTTTACCTAATAAACTAGATTCGTAGACTTTATTTGAATAGTCAAATCAGTCCTAGTACCCACTCTTCAAAAGTGCGGATATACGAGTCTCGTTTAATTGTGTCCTAGACAACAATGCCACATATAAGTCTTTATTGATCAAATCAATTTGAGCTATTTATTTGTCATTTTATATGTTTTGAGATTTTATTTATATTCAAAATATAAATTCTGTTATTCACATCTAATGTATTTATCTCAGTATCATCTTTATATAATGAAACACTTAGTGTTCAAGAATATAAAGGTTTATCCGCAACAGATTAAACACTGATATAGAGATAATGTCTCTAGTCAAACTAGTTACATTATAACAGTTCCTAACTTAAGTACACACCCGAAGGGTAGTTCCTAAACTTAGGTATCTACGGTCGAAACATCGACTTTCGTCCCGTTTCCGATTCGCAGAGTAATCTCAGCTTGAAGTCAGTATCCTGCTCAAAGCAGATTATGAACATCAATACATATATTTTATGTACCACACTAAGTATTTAAAATCTAATTTCAATACTAGTAGTGAACATAACTTTGACAAATATTTTAAAGTTAGAGCCTCGCCCTTTCTTTAATTCCTTGGTGTCTGCCATATCCAAATGGTAGTTACTTTGGGATATGTCAATTATCTTTTCAATATTTCACAAACCTTGGCCAAGCCTTGGGTTTCGGAATATTGAAACGATGTGCACCTTGTGCAACACGCCCAATTGCAAACTTTTGACTTTCACCCCTAGAATAGTCAAATCAATTCTCTAAGAATTATTAATTGCAATTTAATACTTTTAAATCTAAAGATAGATTTATTGTCAAGTATATTAAATTAAGCACTAAAGTAATCATCATATAAATCTTCCAAAGATTTTATGCTCTACTTATTTGCTTAATTATGGGCCTAGTCATAATAAGTTATTTTATCAAATAAATTAACCTATTATTTATTCCCAATATGAAAATTAAATCATTTAAAACATTTAATCCAAGGATTATATATTTTAAATATTCAACTTTTCAATTCTTTCTTGATTTCAATAGTCCAACTATTTAATCAATTTAATAA
The DNA here is from genome assembly GCA_019454045.1 of Zanthoxylum bungeanum. Lineage (NCBI taxonomy): Eukaryota > Viridiplantae > Streptophyta > Magnoliopsida > Sapindales > Rutaceae > Zanthoxylum > Zanthoxylum bungeanum. The sequence goes on from SKCR01049008.1 coordinate 7,465, forward strand.
GGTACTATTTATTATAATGATTACAATAATCCAATTATTTAATCAACTATAATTTTAATATTGATTACTATAATCCAATTATTTAATCAACTATAATTTTAATATTGATTACTATAATCCAAATTAAAAATCAACTATCATTTAATTCAATTATATTGATTACTATAATCCAATTATAAAATCAACTATATATTGAATGAGTTTGTATATAGTCCAACTATATATATTTTTAAAACAACATAAAATATTAGTCCAACTAATACTTTGATTAATATGACGAATGATATTTGTTTGAGCGCGTATGGCGAGTAATTGAACGAATATTACAAATTCAATTCTTGCCTCCCACTATTTTTCGTCGAGCCTCTAACCCTCTGTCGAGTACTCGGGAAACGTGTGTTTCCTAGTGGGCTAGGATCCCGTTAATATCACACAATCTTGACTTTGGCCAACAAATTGTATGATAATTAACTAGGTAGATCTCGAAGATCAATTGGATCTCATCCAACTCCTAGATCCAGTATGTGGACATCCAAGTCCTAAACATATATCTTATATATGCCTATATATCCAATATATACCCTAACCTTTTCCTCTGAATCAACTAGGCCTTGGCTTTGGCACAACAAACCTAATGATCCCAGTCAAGCGCGGACCCATTGACCATGGAAGCTTCGTAATCAATGTCGTTGGACAAGAAGTGGTCTTGACTTTGGCCAACAAACCACAACTTGGACAAGACACCAATATGGAACAAAGCTTCGTGATTCAAACACATCTTCGACGGACAAGGGCTTGACTTTGGCCAACAACCCATGCCAGTCTAGGATCTTGAGTAAGAATCACTCAATGGAAGGAAAAGGCGCATGATATTTGATGAGGGCTTTTCCGCGTGCAAATTGGCTACCAATTTAATTATCTTTGTTAAGGTCTCATCATCATACACCCTTAAACATGCATTCTAAATACATAATAAAGCGAGTATGAAAAATAAATAATAATGATATGCGGATGGATACTTAACACATTGATCCTAGATCAAATCTCTCCCTTTCTTACTCAAGCTAGCACTTGTATTACTTCTACCCGTTACACTACACTTCTAAAGAAACCTCATTTACATTGAGGGGAATAGGTGAGAAGAGAATACAAAGAGAATGAAGGTGATAAGGCTGGACACGCAGGTCCAATTTAATAAATCAAATTTATTACAACAATTTCTAAAATTGCCCACCCATCTAATATCCATCCGATATACATTATTCATACAACACAACCACGTATTCACACACATAAGCATGCTATCAATCAATCTAATCAAATTAATTAATCTGATAATTAAGTGATCATCCAATGTTCAAACAACGATTTGATTTTGTTCGAGTCAAACTCGTTTTTGCGAATAAGTACTCAAAGTACGAATTCATGAATTAAATTAAACTACAACATTAAATCAAATTTAATATGCATTTAATACTAATTCACTATTCAATTCCAAATTAAATATTACACTTTTATTTAATAAACCTTTTACGATCTAAATTCCAAATTTAATCGTAACGCGTCTCAAAGACCGATTAACGTCCAAGTCAATTCAATAAAGTCCAATGGGCTTTTAATTGATTTCTTAAGGCGTGGACTTTTGGTCAACTCGGGTCAAACCGATAACCAAAGTCCAATCCGGGATTTACCCCATAAGCCCATAAATCAATCTTGGCCCATTAGGCCCAATTGAACTTTAAAGGTTCATTAGTTGCATTTGGGCTTTATGGTTAAGGTTTTGGGCCCAATTGGATCCAATCCATTTGGCCTAAACCCAACTTGATAAAATCAAGCCCAATTGGCCCAATTACAACTTTAATAGCCCAAATCCAATTAAGGCCTCAATAATTAAATTACATAAATCCAATTTAGCAATTTAATTACCTAAAGTGCATTACATGATTAATCAACTAAATCCACATTTCCAAAACATCAAATTAGTCCAATTAACCATACTCAATTCATTATTATGTGTCCAACACACAAAATGAAAAATCAAACCCATTTACATGCTTCAAAGCTCTCGGCCAAGGAGGGATTTTGTGTCCGATTGGTTTCGATCCAATCGAACCCACAATCGACATCAAATCACCATCCAATTGATTTATACACATCCAATGTCACAAAATCAAAATCACCAAGACATTAGGGCAATATCACATTCGGCCAACATAGAATTTTTGGGGTTTTTGTCCAATTCGAAATCCAATCCAATTCGATTCAAATTAACATCATCCTACATGATTCTAACTTCATCCAATGAATAAAAATAAAAAATTCCAAGAATCCAAAATTCACCATACCATTCGGCCAACATGATACATTTGGGGAAAATTATTCCAAATCAATTTTCAACAAATTGGTCCAACCAAAATGCAATTCAACATCATTTAAACATGCTCAATCAAACAATTTAACTAAATCATGCTCAAAATCAATTTTCCCAAATTTTAACCCTAAAAGTTTCATGCTTGAACCTAAGGCTCTTGATGCCATTGTTGGTTTAAATCTAGGTCCCAAGATCATACAAGCTATGAAAACATGCGTGAATACACCAACGGAGGTAGCGGAATACTCACATCGATCGGTTGAGTCGATTTGGAGACGAACAAAGGCCAAAAACGCACTGCCAAGGACGCCCAACAGCAGCAGTCCACTGTCTCCAAAAACAGAAATTTGAGATGCGAAACGGAGCTCCTAGCTTCGTCCGACGGATCCCGGCTCATGGTCGAACCTCCCTACCACCTTCGCAAGACTCGTAGTGTGCTAGCACTTGGATTTCTCACCATGAAAACCCAACTCTTTGCCTCCCTAAAGTCACGCCATTTCTGGTTCAAAACCAGTGAGCAATATGCAGTTTGGGCGTGAGGAGAAGAGGAGAAATGAGAGAGATGATGATTGTGTATAGTTGTTAGAAAGTAAAAACATTTACCTTATATACTTTCCAAATATATTAAAAGGTAAACATAAAATTGGCTTTCAAAAAGTTCAAGCAAAACTTTCCAACAACTACACTATTCAACAACTTACATCACTCAAAGTGTCACAAGTTGTCTTTTCAATCAATCAATCAATCACATCAATCAATCACATCACTCAAAGTGACATTTGATGACGCTTGATTGACGAATGATTTGACGCTTGATGCGACTTGCGTTGCCGCACTCGAATTCGAAATACGAATGCACTCGCAATCACACTCGGCTCTTCGCTAATTCCCTCCGTCCTTCTCGTCGCTCGGGCTCGTCCGCTCTCGTTTCGCTAAAGTCCCGCGCACACGTCGCGCTCGTCGGTCGCGAATTCAAAATTAACGATTTTTCGTCGCGTCTAATTATGATACGCTAGCGAATTCACTATTCACGTCGCTAACGAATTAATTCTAAATAATTCATTCGCCCGATTAAATCTAATTTTAATTTCGCGTCGAAATCTAATTTCGTTTAATATATCGAATATATTAATTTAATCGATTAATTCCAAATTAATCGTTATCTCTCTCTAGACGATATTTTATCCTAGATAAAATATTCTCTGTAATTAATCCTAGATTAATTTTCTCTCTCTTCTATATAATCCCAGATTATTCAAGAGTGCGAGTTGTGCGTCATCGGTGGATTATCGGGAAGCGACCCATGAGATCTCCAGATAAGTTGGCAGTAAATACGGTCGTCGGAGTATCCGAATCACGTACGTACCAAGTACTACGTTCTACCGATTTACGAGACAAGGTCGACTCCTAGCAAAGCACGATGTCTACCCAATTCTCCGGACATATCCATCTAAGAATATTAAGATCTGTATCAAGCGTATTATACGATTGTATTGTGTATATCGGCCCAGTATCGGATAGTCACGTGCTAGGCCTGGGGCTGGATAAGTTCCTGCCCCGTACGAAGCACATGTCGGATGTCTGGTAACTAGTCTCTATAATCGGATATACATGACCTTGTCATAATATCCCGATGGCCGCGCAGCACTTAAGAGCACTAATACCGTATCCTGCGTGACATCATCTCCACTATGACTGGAGTGATACTTCCGTCTTGACATCACATCCAATACACTACGATTCTCAATATACCCAGCATTGGCGTACATAGAACCGGTTAGAGTCCTAGACGACCTCAACTAAAGTATATTGATTGTCGTAAGCATTAGCGATGTAAGTCTCAGGTTAAGACTATACACACCTACCTTGATTTCGGCCTCCCATAGACACATAGTCATAATACCAATGGGATTCCGAGGGGTCTATCCAGAGTGAAGCTGTTTCCCGTACCATCGGTGAAACACAACCTCCTATCACACTTGCATAAGTATCCAATACTTATATATGAGAGAACTATGCCGTTGTGCCCTCACAACGCACACAAGTGCAATACTAGCCTATTCCGCATTATCGATGTCCAGTCTCGATAATACTCCGGCTAGGGATATTTAATGATTAATCCTTCGGGGATTTACTGTCTCATATCATTCTCAATCCAGGAACTAATCATAGGGACCTCTCTTCATTTATATATCTATGGTGATCTAATCACAAATGATGAGAGTGCAATTTCCTTGTCACATAGTTAATTTGCTACAACAACACAATGATCTGCGCAAATAGTGACGATATGGGTCATTTTGTCCAACACTAGTTACTAGAGATCTGATATGTGCTTCGTACGGGGCATACACATTCCCAGCCCCAGCCTTGCACGTGACATTCGATAGTGGATCGAAATACGCAATACTACATATATTACGCCTGATATAGATCACATATTCCTGTAGGGATATTTCTGGAGAATTGGGTAGGCATGGCTCTCTGCTAGAAGCCAACATTGTCTTGTAAATCGGTATAAACGTAGTACTAGGTACGTACGTGTTCGGATAGTCCGACGACCGAATTTACTACCAACATATACGAGGATCTCATGGTTCGCTTCCTGAAGATTCACGGATGACGTATGACTCGCACTTAATTAATCTGGGATTAATTAGATGAGAGAGAGAATTAATCTGGGATTAATTACAGATATATTTTATCTGGGATAAAATATTAATAAAAGAGAGAAAATGATTAATTTGGAATTAATCGATAAAATAATGTATTCGATATATTATACGAAACTGGATTTCGACGCGAAATTAAAATTAGATTTTAATTCGGGCGAACGAGTTAATTTAGAATTAATTTGTTAACAACATGAATAGTAATTTTACTAGGCATAATTATTTAATTACGTCGCAACGAAAAATTCATTAATTTGGAATTAGCGAACCCGAGCCCGAGAGTGTTTGCGAGCGCACTCGCATTTCGAATTCAAGTGCGGCCCGCAAGTCACATCAAGCGTCAAATCACTAGTCGCATCAAGCTTCAAATCACTTGTCACTTTGAATGATGTGCTAACAGAACCATATCTAATCTAATTAGATTTGTTATTGAACCAGATGGCTTCTATTGCTGCTTCTATTGCTGCTTCAGCTGCTGCAATTAACCCGCATTTGTTGTTTATTTGGTAACAGTATCTTGCTTGGAAGATTTCCAGCTCACTATACCGTTATTCAAACTGTATAGTACCGTTGCGACTTTTAGTCGTCTTTATCGGTTTAGGAAACTTGCTACAGTGACCCCAGTCACTTCAAGTTCTCCTTCTCCATAGACTAATACAGCATCCTTAGTTCTCTAAGATACTAACGGATGTTCTTAACATCAATCCAGTGACTTTCACTTGGATTGGCCTGTTTGTGAATCCATATGCTCAAAGCGTATGAGACACCAGGTCTCGTACATTTTTCAATGTACGGTTTCTCGGGGAGTATTCCGAAAGCCAAGCTTTCGCCGATAGTTATTTTATGGGAATATCATTTCCAAGAAATGACATATATTATCATTATTTAATATAGGACAGCCATTGTCAGTGCGCTCCCACTAACCCTCTTATATACACAAGAACCTTTCATTTTGAATTAAATCATAAACTATTATGATTACATCAAAACGATAGTTCCAAAAACCTAATGCTTGCTTCAATCCAAACATGGATCGAATAACCCGCAAACCTTATTAGCTAGTTACGTCAAAACCGACAGGATGTTGTAAACATCCTCCAAAAGGTTTCCTTTTCAGGAAAGGGATTTTCCCGTAAAGCTGTCATATTTCATAAATGAAATATGCAGCATTAGCAAGCATTATCCAAATGGATTTACCGTGGCAACAGGTAAAATGTTGAATCGTAATCAACACAATGTTGATAACGATACCTTTCCGCTACAAGCCTAGTTTAGTACGTTGGTATGTTGCCATCCATGTACGTCTTCCTTGAAGACATATAAGTACCAATATGCACAATGCCTTGTGGTACATCAACTAGTATCCAAACTGGTTGATATACATGGAATCCATTTCGGATTATATGGCACTTTTCCATAATTAGGGAGTTGATACCTTGTATCACTTCCTCATACGTAGTCAGTTGGTATACCTCAATAAGATAGACATCTTTATGAGGTGAGATCAGAAACCCATACCCCAGGTTGTTTTCTGACTCTTTTGGACCTATGCGGTTCTTGTGTATTCAAAGATTAATAGTAATAGTTTCATCATTGATGAACTATTTGTGTTCCATTAGGATTCGGTGCCTTGAACAGTATTACTCCGATTTTCATCGAGTTTTACTATCCTCCCACTTACCACTCCATATCGGTATCCCTCTCAGGAAAACCGCATGGTGAGCAACAATCTAATTGTTCTCTTGTGAGGTGTATAAGTACAATACTTATAGTATCCCTAGGATAACCTACATTTGGCACTTATCCAATTTGGGTTCACGTTTGGTATCATCCAAAAGTATGCCTAGCATACCCAAATTTATCAGGAATTAGAAACCTGGTTTCTTTTCCCGTTCATATCTAATATGTTATCTGTCAAACAGATATTTATGGAACCTTATTCAAAATAAGTTCTTGCACTGTTTATGCTTATCCGTTGAAAGAAATAGTAGCTCAGAGCGACTCGTGATTAACCTTATCATGTCTAATAAAATTCGGTTAATCCTGTTCAGACACACCGTCCAACTGACGTGTTCCGGGAGGAGTCCTCATTGTAAGAGTACTATACTCTTTCAAGTATATGAGAAACTTATTGCTTAAGTATTTTCCATTACGGTCTTACCGTGACGGTTTAATAATATAGTCGATCTGTTTGTCTATTTCGTGTCGAAACTCTAAAAGTTTCTGATTTGTGTTTCAAAAGAAACACATAACCATACGCGATGCCACATCCGTAAAGGTCACGAAATATTCATATCCACAACTAGCCTAGCTAGACATGGGCCCACTTGTTTCACTATGAACTAGGACTAACAGATCAGTGGCATTTACATTTTTACCAAGTAAAGGTGTTTTAGGCACTTTGCCTAATAAACTAGATTCGTAGACTTTATTTAATTGGAATCAAATCAGTCCTAGTACCCACTCTTCGAAAGTGTAGATATACGATTCTTGTTTGATTGTGTCCCAGACAACAATGCCACAATTAGATTCTTCTGATCAAATCAGTTTGAGCTTATCTATTTGTCATGTTATATATATTTGAGATATTATTTATATTCGAAATATAAATTCTGTTATTCACATCTAATGTGTTTATCTTAATATCATCTTTATATAATAAAACACTTTAGTGTTCTAGAATATAAAGGTTCACCCGCAGCGGGTCAAACACTGATATAGAGATAATGTATCTAGTCAAACTAGTTACACTATAACAGTTTCCTAATTTAGGTACAAACCCGAGGGTAGTTCCTAAACTTAGGTATCTGCGGTTAAAACAGCGACAGTTGTCCCGTTTCCAGTTCGCAGATATATCTCAATTGAAGTCAGTATTCTGTTCAAAACATATTCTGAATATCAACTTTATATATCTTATGTACCACACTAAGTATCTAAAATCTAATTTTAATACTAGCTGTGAACATAATTATGACAATCATTTTTGAAGTCAGAGCCTTGCTCGTCTTCAATTCCTTCTTGGGATATGTCGTTTTATCTTCCTAGAAGATTATAATGATTTCGCCTTTGCCCTTTTCATATTCCAGAAGCCTTTGGCCAAGCCTCGGGTTTCTAGAATATCGAAGTAAAGTGCGCCTTGCGCTACTTGCCTTATTGAAAACTTTGACTTTATCTCCTTGAGATTAGTCATTAATTCTCCAAGAATTATTTATTGTAATTTTTACTTCTAAAATCTAATTCTAGATTTATGAAGATCCTTCAATTTCAGTATCATACTTTAAGAATCTAATCCTTAATTCTGATAAGGAAATTAAGGAGTCTATATGACAAGTATAATGGATTAAGCACTAAAGTTATCATTACATGAATATTCCAAATATCATGTTCCACTTATTTGCTTAACTCCGGGTTTTAGGCATAATACGTTATTTTATCAAATAAAGTAACTTATTATTTTCCAGGACCATCCTGAAATTTTATTCCCAATTTGAAAATTAAACCATTTAAATACATTTTCCCCTGGATTTTGTTTTAAATGTCAATCTTTCATTTTATCTTGATTCTAATAGTCCAACCATTTAATCAACGATTTGTGGTACTATGTATTATATTGATTATTATAGTCCAACTATACAATCAAATGTAATTTAAATCAATTAACCTCAATTACATTGATTACTATAATCTAATTATAAAATCAACTGTAAATTGAAATTAATTAATTCAAATATATTGATTACTATAATCCAATTATATAATCAACTATAATACAGTCCAACTGCTTAATTAAAACAACAATTTAAATATTAGTCCAACTAACATTTAATCTAACGACGAAATAATTTGTGAATGAGCGCGTATGGCGAGTAATTGAACAAGTATTGCAAATTCAATTCTTGCCTCCCACTATTTTTCGGCGAGCCTCTAACCTTCTGTCGAGTACTCAGGAAACCGTGTTTCCTAGTGGGCTAGGATCCCGTTAAATATCATACAATCTTGACTTTGGCCAACAAATTGTATGATAATTAACTAGGTAGATCTCTAAGATCAATTGGATCCAATCCAATTCCTAGATCCAGTAGGGGGACGTCCAAGTCGGAAACATATATCTTATATATGCCAATACATCCAATGTATTACCTAACATTTTTCCTCTGTATCAACTAAGCTTTGGCTTTGGCACAACAAACTTAGTGATCTCAGTCAAGCGCGACCCATTGACCATGGAAAGCTTCGTAATCAATGTCGATGGATAAGAAGTGGTCTTGACTTTGGCCAACAAACCACAACTTGGACATGACACTGATATGTAACAAAGCCTTCGTGATTCAACCACATCTTCGACAGACAAAGGCCTTGACTTTGAACAACAAACCAATGCCGTCTAGGATCTTGAGTGAGAATCACTCAATGGAAGGAAAGACGCTTAATATTGAACGAGGGTTTTTCGCGTGCAAATTGGCAACCAATTTATTATCTTTGTTAAGGTCTCATCATCATACACCCTTAAACATGCATTCTAAACACATAATAAAGCGTATATGAAATAAAATAATAATGATATGCGGATGGATACTTTACATTGATCCTATATCAAATCTCTAATTTTCTCTCTCCAACTAGCACATGTATTTACTTCTACCCGTTACACTACACTGCTAAAGAAACCTCATTTACATTGAGGGGAATAGGTGAGAAAAGAATACAAAGAGTATAGAGGTGATAAGGCTGGACACGCAGGTCCAATTAATAAATCAAATTTATTAAAATTTCCAAAATTATCCCACCCGACTAATATTCATCTGATATACATTATTCATGCATCGCAACCATGTATTCATACAAGCATGTTATCAATCAATCTAATCCAATTAATTAATCTGATAATTAGTGATCATCCAATGTTCAAACAACGATTTGATTTTTGCTCGAGTCAAACTCGTTTTGCAAATAAGTACTCAAAGTATGAATTCTTGAATTAAATTAAACTACAAAATAAATCCAATTCAATTTGTATTTAATTCTAATTCATTATTTATTTAATTCCAAATTAAATATTACACTTTATTAACGAACCTTTACGACTTAAATTCCAAATTTAATCGCAATGGGTCTCAAAGCCCAATTAACATCTAATGTTTATTTAATTAAAGTCCAATGGGCTTTTAATTAATTTCTATAAGGCGTGGACTTTTGGTCAACTCGGGTCAAACCGAATAACCAAAATCCAATCTGGGAGTTACCCATAAGCCTTTAAATTAATTTTGGCCCATTAGGCCCAATTAAATAATTAAGGTCTATTAAGTCAAAATTGGACTTTATGGATGCGTTTTGGGCCCAATTGGATCCAACCAAATTGGCCTAAACCTAACTTGGTACAACCAAGCCCAAAAGCCCAATTACAACTTATAAGGCCCAATTTCCAAAATAGCCCAAATTAATTAACTTATAAAATTCCAAATTCCATAATTAATTAACCTAAGTGTAATACACAATTAATCGTCCAATTAACATTCCTCAAACATCAATTAGCCTAATTAATCATGCACTTAATATCAAATAGTTTCCAACACAATTTCATCAAAATCAAACCCAATACATGCTACTTTATTCTCGGCAATTATGGGGTTTTTGCATTCCGATTCGGTTTCAATCCAATTGAATCCACAATCATTATTTCCCAAATCAATTCAACTCATCCAATGAATCAAAATCAAAAAACACAATGAATTTCATGTTACTTTAATTCGGCCAAGCCTACTTTAATTTGGGGAAAATTGTTCCAAATCAAAATCAATCCAATTGAACTTCAAAACAACATTACCACCCACTTGTTTTAAGTCATCCAATGATCAAACAAACAAAAATAACCAAGAAATTAGAGTTCTTCAATTTCGGCCATGCCCAAAATTTTGGGGAAAATGGATCCAATCCAATTTCATGAAATTGAACATACACAACTTCAATTCATCAATATACAAGCATACTTAATCAACCAATTCAACCAAATCATGCTTCAATTGATTTTACCCAATTCAAACCCTAACTTTTTCATGCTTGATCAAAGCTCATAGATACCATTGTTGGTTTCTAATTAGGTCCCAATATCATGAAATCAAGCACAAAATTCGCATGAATACACAAAGGAGTAAGGCAGAATACATACTCACATTGAAGGGTTTGAGATGCGATGAAGAACAAAACCCATTTTCCTTCTTGTTGAAGCTCGGTTTTGAGCTGCTGTGAACTGTTGGACTGCACGGTGGGGGGCTGTTTTGGCTCCTCCAAAATCGGCCATGGGAGACCTCCATTGAAGCTCCAAGCTTTAAGCTCCAAAATGGTTACATGCTCATGTATTAGTTTCCCTATCACCATAATATAACCCATGTGTGTGCTAGCACTCTTTCTCCTTCTTCATTTTCGGTCAAACAGAAATTGGAAGAGGAAGAAGGTGAAGAACGGCTCAAAGCCGAGAGGGAGAGGAGAGAAAGATGAGGGAAAAAGGGTTTCTCAAAGAAACCGATTGGGAGAGAGAGAAAGGTGAAAAGAAAAATAAATGTAATAGGCTTTTATATTTTCCCAAAATAAAACCATTTACCATATATTTTATTTTTCCTTAAATGCTAAAGTCAAAAAGAAAAAAAGCAAAAGTTGCTTTTCAACTACTACATCAATCACTCAAATCAAGTGACAACATGTCACATCACTCAAAGTGACATTTGATTTGACGATTGATGTGACTAGCGATTTGACGCTCGATTTGACTTGCGTGCCGCACTCGAATTCGAAATGCGAATGCGCTCGCAAATAATCCTGGGCTCGGGTTCGCTAATTCCAAATTAACGAATTTTCCGTTGCGTCGTAATTAAATGATTACGCCTAGAGAAATCACTATTCACATCGCTAACGAATTAATTCTAAATTAATTCGTTCCCCCGAATTAAAATCTAATTTTAATTCCGCGTCGAAATTAATTTTCGTATAATATATCGAATATATTATTTTATCGATTAATTCCAAATTAATCGTTCTCTCTCTTTAATTAATATTTTATCCCAGATAAAATATCTCCGTAATTAATCCCAGAATAATTTTCTCTCTCTTCTAATTAATCCCAGATTAATTTTCTCTCTCTTCTAATTAATCCCAGATTAATAGAGTGCGAGTTATATGTCATCGGTGAATCTTCGGGAAGCGACCCATGAGATCCCTGGATATGTTGGCAGTAAATACGGTCGTCGGACTATCCGAACACGTAAGTACCTCGTACTACGTTTATACCGATTTACAAGACAATGTTGGCTTCTAGCAAAACGCCATGCCTACCCAATTCTCCAGAAATATCCTTATAGGAATAAGTGATCTATATCAAGTGTAGTATACCGAAGTATTGCGTATTTCTGTCCAGTATCGGATGTTCACGTGCTAGGCTGGGGCTGGAATTTGTGTCTGCCCCATACGAAGCACATATCGGATGTCTGGAAACTAGTCTCTATAATCGGAATACATGACCTTGTCATAATATCCCGATAGCTCGAGCATTTAAGAAAACGAGTTCGTATCCTACGTGACCATCATCTCCTATGACTGGAGGACACTTCTGTCTTAACATCACACCCAACACACTACGATCCCATATTACCCAGTATCGGCGTACACGAACCTGTTAAAGCCCTGGACGACCTCAACTAAGTATATTGATCTCAGGTTAGACCAAATACACCTACTCTGATTGCAAACTCCCATAGACACATAGTCATACTATACTACCATGGGGATTCCGCGGGGTTCTATCCGAGCAAGCTGTTTCCCGTACCATCGGTAAAATAACCTCCTATTATACTTGCATGAGTATCCTATACCAAATATAATGAGACTAATCCGTTGTGCCCTCACAAACGCGCACTGTTGGTTTCTATAATTAGTCCCAAAGAAATTAAGCCATAGAAATACAAATAACATACATGCAAAGCTAGAAACATGGCGGAATCATACTTACTAAGCTTTGTGACGAAAATGGTGAAGACAATCCTTGAGTCTTCAAGGTGGAAGTTTCGGCCAAGATGAAGAGGAAGAGAAGCTTCAAGTCTTCAAGTGTTCCAAGCTCCAAGGTTGTTTCCCTATCACCTCTTTTGATCCTTCAATGTGCTAGCAAAATGGAGAATGAAAATGATTTTTCTGCCTTTGGTTTGAAGCTCACGGCGTGAGCAAAGAGAGGAGAGATGGTTAGACTTTTCAATTTTGGTCACTTTCCTTTTTTTTCCAAAACCGTGAGAGAGCCAAATGAAAAGCAATGATAAGATATCAAATACCAAAATGAATTTTTAATTAAAAAACCCTTCAAAAACCGTGAAAGGTTTTCCCTCCAAAGGAAAATTCATCATATGGCATCATTATCTCACATTGAGAATAGAGACAATGTATCATCCCATAAAGGTGACTAGATACATCCATCATCTATTCGTGTCAAGTAATGAGATATCGCGATGTGATTTGCGGATTCCACCCGTTTCAAAATACGAATGTGTCCGCAAACACTTTCGGGCCCAATTCGCTAATTCCGAATTAACGAATTTCCGTCGCGACGAGAATTAAATAATTACGCCTAGCGGAATTATTATTCAGATCGCTAACGAATTAATTCTAAATTAATTCGTTTGCCCGAATTAAAATCCGATTTTAATTCCGCGTCGAAATCTAATTTCGTTTAATAATATATCGAATATATTATTTTATCGATTAATTCCAAATTAATCGATCTCTCTCTCTCTCCTAATAAGGCATTTTATCCAAGATAAAGTTTCTCCGTAATTAATCCAAGATTAATAAAGTTCGAATCAAACATCATAGGTGAATCTTCAGGAAGCGACCCAAGAGATCTCCGGATATGTTGGCAGTAAATACGGTCGTTGGATAATCCAAACACGTACGTACCTCGTACTACGTTTTTACCGATTTACAAGACAAGGTTGGCTTCTAGCAAAGCGCCATGCCTACCCAATTCTCCAGAAATATTCTTACTGGAATATTAGATCTTTATCAAGCGTAGTATACCGTAGTATCGCGTACATCGATCCAGTATCGGACGATCACATGTTAGGCCTGGGGCTGGAAATGTGTCTGCCCCGTACGAAACATATATCGGATATCAAACAACTAGTCTCTTTAAATCGGACAATCCTGACCTGGTCATATTGTCCCGACGGTTGCAACCTTTTATAGAGTACTAGTTCTGTATCCTGCGTGATCATCATCTCCATATGTCTGAAGTGATACTTCCATCTTGACATCACATCCAGTACACTACGATTCTCGATAAACCCAGAAGAGGCGTACACAGAACCGGTTAAAGCCCCGAACCACCACAACCAAAGTTTACCGATTGTCGCAAGTACTAGCGATGCAAGTCTCAGGTTAAGACCATATACACCTACCCTGATGCGGCCTCCCATAGACACGCAGACATACTACCAATGGGATTCCGCGGGGTCTGTCCAGAGCGAAGCTGTTTTCCGTACCATCGGTAAAACACAACCTCCTATCGCACTTGCATAAGTATCCAATACTTAAATATATGAGAACTATGCCGTTGTGCCATCACAACTCGCACAAGTGCAATACTAGTCTATTCCGCATTATCGATGTCCGATCTCGATAATACTCCGACTAGGGATATTTAATGATTAAACCTTTTATATTGATACTGTCTCATATCATCTCAATACGGAACTAATCATATGGACTTTTGCCATTAATATATTAAAGTAAATAATTTTACAAAACGGCAAAAGGCAATTTCATTATCACATAGTTAATTTTGTACAATAATACAATATCATTTACAAAACAGTGACGCTATGGGTCATAATGTCTAACAATCTCCCACTTGGCCTATAGCCAGTCACTCAAGCATCTAATACCTGAACTATGTATATGTCGTTCAAACACTTGCTGAAGAACAGCCTTCGTCAGCGGATCTGCAATGTTGTCATCCGATGCGACCTTCTCGACTTTTACATCGCCACGATGTATAATCTCCCGAATCAGATGGTAACGCCGAAGAACAGAAATGCTTGGATCGTTGATGAGACCTTGGTTCCTTAGCTTGTGCTATAGCCCCGTTATTGTCACAATACAATGGCACGGGCTCAGCAGCTAACGGAACTACTCCTAATCCGATTAGGAATTTTCGGATCCAAACTGCCTCCTTTGCTGCTTCTGATGCAGCAATATACTCCGCTTCTGTTGTTGAATCGGCAACAGTATCTTGCTTGGAAGATTTCCAGCTCACTGCTCCGTTATTCAAACAAAAAATGTACCCGATTGCGACTTGAAGTCGTCCTTGTCGGTTTGGAAACTTGCATCGGTGTACCCAGACACCTCAAGTTCTCCACCTCCATAAATTAAGAAAGCATCCTTAGTTCGTCTAAGATACTTAAGGATATTCTTAACAGCCATCCAGTGACCTTCACCTGGATCGGCCTGATAGCGACTGCACATGCTCAAAGCATATGACACATCAGGTCGCGTACATATCATGGCATACATGATCGATCCGACTGCCGAGGCGAACGGTATCCGACTCATGTTATCTCTCTCTTCTTTAGTCTTAGGACACATGTCCTTAGACAGAAGGATACCACGTGACATTGGCATCAATCCCTTCTTGGATTGATCCATGTTGAATCGCTTCAACACTTTGTCAATATATGTACTCTGGGAGAGTCCAAGCAGCTTTCTAGATCTATCCCGGTAGATCTTTATTCCCAGAATAAAGGCTGCTTCTCCCAGATCTTTCATGGAGAATTTTAATGAAAGCCAAGCTTTCACCGACGTTAGCATGGGAATGTTTGCCTATAAGCAATACGTCGTCGACATAAAGGACAATAAAAGTCAGTGCTCTCCCACTAACCTTCTTGTATACACAAGGGTCATCATCGTTTTGTACGAAATCATATTCTTTTATGATCTCATCAAAACGCTGATTCCATGACCGTGATGCTTGCTTCAA
Source organism: Zanthoxylum bungeanum (assembly GCA_019454045.1). Classification (NCBI taxonomy): domain Eukaryota; kingdom Viridiplantae; phylum Streptophyta; class Magnoliopsida; order Sapindales; family Rutaceae; genus Zanthoxylum; species Zanthoxylum bungeanum. Next base: position 23,519 of record SKCR01049008.1, read on the forward strand.
TCCATAAATGGATCGATTTAACTTACAAACCTTGTTTGCAAGTCTAGGTACGATAAAACCGTCAGGTTGTTGCATATAAACATCCTCCAAAAGGTTTCCGTTAAGGAAAGCGGTTTTAACGTCCATCTGCCATATCTCGTAATCGAAATATGCAGCTATTGCAAGCATTATCCGAATGGATTTAATCATGGCAACGGGTGAGAAAGTTTCGTCATAATCAATACCATATTGTTGACGATACCCCTTTGCTACAAGCCTAGCTTTGTACGTTTGCACGTTGCCATCCATGTCGGTCTTCTTCTTGAAGATCCATCTGCATCCAATAGGCTTTACGCCTTCTGGTGCATCAACCAGTGTCCAAACTTGGTTGGCATACATGGAATCCATCTCGGACTTCATGGCATCTTGCCATAAAGCGGAATCAATATTCTGTATTGCTTCCTCATACGTAGTCGGTTCATTATCCTCAATAAGATTAATATCTACATGAGGCGAGATCAGGAACCCATACCTCTCAGGTACCTTCCTGACTCTCTCCGACCTACGCGGTCCTTGTGTATCTGAAGATTGTGGTACAGACTCATCCTGGATGGTCTGTTTATGTTCCGTCGTTGATTCATTGCCAGGAACAGTATCACTACGATTTTCATCGAGCTCCACTTTCCTCCCACTTACCACTGCATCTAGGAATTCCTTCTCAAGGAAAAATGCATGTAGAGCAACAAACACTTTGTTCTCTTGTGGGTGATAGAAGTAATATCCTTTGGTTTCTTAGGATATCCCACGAAAAGGCATTTATCTGATTTGGGTTCTAGTTTGGTACCTTCCAAACGTTTAACATATGCCCAGCATCCCCAAATCTTCAGGAAAGAGAAACCTGGTTTCCTTCCTGTCCATTTCTCATATGGAGTCTGTTCAACAGACTTTGACGGAACCTTATTCAAAATAAGTACCGCACTGGTTAATGCGTATCCCCAGAAGGATATTGGTAGCTCAGTCCGACTCATCATCGACCTTACCATGTCTAACAAGGTACGGTTTCTCCGTTCAGACACACCGTTTAATTGCGGTGTTCCAGGAGGAGTCCACTGTGAAAGAATACCATTTTCTTTCAAGTAATCTTGAAACTCATAACTTAAGTATTCGCCACCACGGTCCGACCGCAATGTCTTAATACTCTTGCCTGTTTGTTTTTCTACTTCGTGTCGAAACTCTTTGAATTTCTCAAAAGTTTCCGACTTGTGTCTCATTAGATACACATAACCATAACGAGATGCATCATCCGTAAAGGTTACGAAGTAATGATATCCACCTCTAGCCTGGCTAGACATGGGCCCACATACGTCACTATGAACGAGGGCTAACAGTTCTGTGGCACGTTCACCTTTACCACTAAAAGGTGATTTAGGCATTTTGCCTAAAAGACAAGATTCGCAGACATCATATGAATTAAGATCAAATCCGTCCAAGTACCCACTCTTCGAAAGTGTGGATATGCGAGTCTTGTTTATGTGTCCTAGACGACAATGCCACATGTAAGCTTCATCTTTTAGATTACTCTTTTTGAGCCTTTTGTTTGTTATTTTATGTTTAGGAGATTCATTTATATTCAAAATATAAAGGCCATTATTTGCTACAGCAGTGCAAATTTCTGCATCATTTTTATATAAATAACACCCAGTGTTTCTAAATACAAAAGTGTACCCATGCTGGGTTAACAAAGATACAGATATGATATTCCTAGTCAAACTAGGTATATAATAACAGTTCAAAAGTTTAAGCATATGCCCCGAGGGCAATTCCAAAACAAAAGTCCCTACAGCCAAAACAGCAACTGGAGTTCCGTTTCCGACTCGTAGATCAACCTCCCCTGAAGTCAGCATCCTGCTATCCTGCAGATCCTGCAAATCAGTACATATATGAGCAGCACAACCAGAATCAAAAATCCAATTTTTAAAACTAGAAGTAGTCATATTTATCTCAATAACAAACATACCAGAGGCTAGTGCCTTGCCTGCCTTGATATCCTCCCTTTGTCCCTTGCCCATTCGGCAGTCACGTTTCCAGTGACCCTTCTTGCCGCAGTTGAGGCAGACATCTTGAGATTTGTCCCTTGGCTTCCCAGAAGCTTTTGTCAACTTGCCTTTACCCTTTTTCTTATGTTTCTTCTTCCTCACCCCTCCAGTAGCTTTGGGCCCAGCCTTTGGCCTCTGAGAGGTCGATGCAAAGTGCGCCTCGCGCTTGCCCCCTTTTTGGAGTTCTTTTTCAGACTCCTTCAAGATGGATAACAGCTCTCCAAGAGTGTCATCCGTATCCATCAACTTATAGTTGATTATGATTTGTTTCCAAGTATCAGGAAGTGACTGTAAGATCAAATCTATGGTCAGCTCAGCCTCCAAGACTATTCCCATTTGGCCAACTCATCAATATCGGCGATCATTTGAGCCCCGTGGGCCTCAACTGATGCGCCTTCAGTCATTCGGGCGCGGAAGAGTTTCTTCACCAACTCGTACCTTTCCATCCGCTTGTTGGAGCGGTGGAGATCTCGCAGTCTAGCCATCATACTATAAGGATCCAAGTCCCTATTCTGGCGACGAAAGTGCTGAGTCATCGAAGCTAACATAATAGCCTGAGCTGTGTCACAATCATTGCTGTGAGTTTTCCATAACTCCAGCTCAAGTGGGTCAGTGGGCTTAGGCGGGAGAGGTGTTTGTATAGTGTACAGCATCCTCTCAGCCCCCAGGACTATCCTTAGGTTCATTTCCCAATCAGCGAAGTTTGTGCCCTTAAAGACATTGTCACCCATGATGATGTCTCGGACATTTACCTTGCTTGCCATCTCAACTACGATAGTCCAACTATCTAGTTAACGATAAAATGGGTACAGTCAAACTGTTACAAGAAAAAATAACAATGAATTAGTCCAACTAATTTTAATTAATTAAACGAAATAATTTTGAAAGACGCGTAAGGCTAAGTATCTGAATGAAATTGCAAATTCAATACTAGCCTCCCACTATTTTTATCAAGTCTCTAACCCTCTGTTGAGAACTCGGGAAATCCTATTTCCTAGTGGGCTAGGATCCCGTTAAATAACACACAACCTTGACTTTGGCCAACAAGCTGTATGCTATTTAACTAGGTAGATCTCAAAGATCAATTGGATCCCATCCAATTCCTAGATCCGGTTAGGTGGACATCCAAGTCCAAAACATATGTATATATACTTATGCCAATGTATCTAATACATTTTCCTAACCATATCCTCCGAACCATCTAGGCCTTGGCTTTGGCACAACAAACCTAATGATTCCGGTTAAGCGGGACCCATTGACAAGGAAAGTTTCGTAATCAATGTCGTTGGACAAGAAGTGATCTTGACTTTGGCCAACAAATCACAACTTGGACAAGACACCGATGTGGAACAAAAACTCATGATTCAAGTACATCCTCAATTGACAAAGGTCTTGACTTTGGCCAACAAACCAATGCCAATTTTGGATCTTGAACAAGAATCATTCAATGGAAGGATAATTGCTTAATATAAATTGAGGGATTTTGCGTAATTGGCAACCAATTTATTATCTTTGTTAGGTCTCATCATCATACACCCTTAAGCATGCTTCTAAAACATCATAAAGTGCATAAAGTAAATTAATAGTGATATACGGATGGATATATAAAACAATTGTTCCTAGAACAAATCACTCCCTTTCCACTCCCCGCTAGCAATATTCTACTTCTACCCAATTACATAATACAATAAGAGAAACCTCATTTACATTGAGGGGAATTAGGTGAGAAGAGAATACAAAGAGATAAAAGAGATAAGGCTGGACACGCAGGTCCAATTTATAAATTCTAAATTTACAATAATTTCTAAAATTACCCTTTCCCTTCTAATATCCATCCGCTATACACTATTCATTCATCACATACATGTATATTCATTCAAGACATGCTATACAACCAATCTAATCCAATTAATTAGTCTTTGTTTAAGTGATCATCCAATGTTCAATCAACGGTTTGATTTTGCGCGAGTCCAACTCGTTTGAGAATAAGTACATAAGGTACGAATTCACGAATTATATCGAACTACCCGTTAAATCCAATTTAAGTCGCATTCAATATTAATTCAATTTATTTAATTCCAAATTAAATGTTTACACTTTTATGTGTGCTTTTAAAGATTAGATTCTAAATCTTATCAAATTGGGTCTCCAAGCCCAACTAACATCCAATGTGTGTTTAATTAAAGTCCGATGGGCTTTCAATTGATTTATCAAGGCTTGGGCTTTGGTCAATGTGGGTCAAACCCAATTACCAAGCCCAAATAAGGAATCACCCTTAAGTGCCATAAAATCAATTTCAAGCCCATAAGGCCCAATTAAACATAAAAGCCCATTAATTAAATTTTAATATTCCAAATTTTAAAATTCAATTATTAAAGTGTAATTGCATGATTAATTCATTAAACCAAATATTTCAAAAACATCAATTTAATTTATTAATCATCAATTGTTCAAAACACTTGTCTAACATTTATTTGAACAAAAAATCAAGTCCTTTAACATGTCATGTTGTATTCGGCCAAGAGGGATTTTTGCGGTTCGATTTGTTTTTCAATCCAATTGAATCACTAATCTATATCCCGTATTGATTTTAAGTCATCTAATGAACTTGAAAGCAAAAAAAAAAAAAAAAACCAATTAAGTAAAAGGATCTCCATTTTCGGTCAATCAACAATTTTGGTTAAAAATTCATCCAATGCATTTTTCTCAAAATTGATCATGTAATACATCATATTACAAACATTTAAGCATACTCAAATCATCTAATGAACTTGTGCATGCAAAATACCAAACCAGTAAAATGACCTACACATTCGGCCAAGGCATCAATTTTTGGGAAAAAATTATCCAATGCATTTTTCTCAAAATTGATCATGTATATATCATATTACATACATTAAGCATACTCAAATCATCTAATGAACTTGTGCATGCAAAAATTCAACTCAGTGGAAGTACCTCACATTCGGCCAAGCAACATTTTGGGGAAAAATCATCCAATCATTTTTCTCAAAATTGATCATGTATTATATCATATATCATACATATAATCATGCTTAAGTCATCAAATAACTTGTGCATGAAAAATTCCAAACCAATGGAAGCACCTCCACATTCGGCCAAGACAACCACTTTGGGGAAAAATCATCCAATGCATTTTTCTTAAAATGATCATGTAATATATCATAACATACATATAAGCATACTTTAGCATCCAATTTCACAAGAACATGCTTCAATCAATTTTCCCCAAATTAACCCTAATGTATTTCATGCTTAAACATGGCTCCATGATACCATTGTTGGTTTCTATAATTAGTCCCAAAGAAAGATTAAGCCATAGAAATACAAATAACATACATGCAAAGCTAGAACATGGCGGAATCATACTTACTAAGCTTTGTGACGAAAATGGTGAAGACAATCCTTGAGTCTTCAAGGTGTTTCGGCCAAGATGAAGAGGAAGAGAAGCTTCAAGTCTTCAAGTGTTCCAAGCTCCAAGGTTGTTTCCCTATCACCTCTTTTGATCCTTCAATGTGCTAGCAAAATGGAGAAATGAAAATGATTTTTCTGCCTTTGGTTTGAAGCTCACGGCGTGAGCAAAGGAGAGGAAGAGAGTGTTAGACTTTTCAATTTTGGTTCACTTTCCTTTTTTTTACCAAAACCGTGAGAGGCCAAATGAAAAGCAATGATAAGATATCAAATACCAAAATGAATTTTTAATTAAAAAACCCTTCAAAAACCGTGAAAGGTTTTCCCTCCAAAGGAAAATTCATCATATGCCATCATTATCTCACATTGAGAATAGAGACAATGTATCATCCCATAAAGGTGACTAGATACATCCATCATCTATTCGTGTCAAGTAATGAGATATCGCGATGTGATTTGCGGATTCCACCCGTTTCAAAATACGAATGTGTCCGCAAACACTTTCGGGCCCAAATTCGCTAATTCCGAATTAACGAATTTTCGTCGCGACGAGAATTAAATAATTACGCCTAGCGGAATTATTATTCAGATCGCTAACGAATTATTCTAAATTAATTCGTTTGCCCGAATTAAAATCCGATTTTAATTCCGCGTCGAAATCTAATTTCGTTTAATAATATATCGAATATATTATTTTATCTTCCGATTAATTCCAATTAATCTCTCTCTCTCTCCTAATAAGGCATTTTATCCAAGATAAAGTTTCTGTAATTAATCCAAGATTAATAAAGTTCGAATCAAACATCATAGGTGAATCTTCAGGAAGCGACCCAAGAGATCTCCGGATATGTTGGCAGTAAATACGGTCGTTGGATAATCCAAACACGTACGTACCTCGTACTACGTTTTTACCGATTTACAAGACAAGGTTGGCTTCTAGCAAAGCGCCATGCCTACCCAATTCTCCAGAAATATTCTTACTGGAATATTAGATCTTTATCAAGCGTAGTATACCGTAGTATCACGTACATCGATCCAGTATCGGACGATCACATGTTAGGCCTGGGGCTGGAAATGTGTCTGCCCCGTACGAAACATATATCGGATATCAAACAACTAGTCTCTTTAAATCGGACAATCCTGACCTGGTCATATTGTCCCGACGGTTGCAACCTTTTATAGAGTACTAGTTCTGTATCCTGCGTGATCATCATCTCCATATGTCTGAAGTGATACTTCCATCTTGACATCACATCCAGTACACTACGATTCTCGATAAACCCAGAAGAGGCGTACACAGAACCGGTTAAAGCCCCGAACCACCACAACCAAAGTTTACCGATTGTCGCAAGTACTAGCGATGCAAGTCTCAGGTTAAGACCATATACACCTACCCTGATGCGGCCTCCCATAGACACGCAGACATACTACCAATGGGATTCCGCGGGGTCTGTCCAGAGCGAAGCTGTTTTCCGTACCATCGGTAAAACACAACCTCCTATCGCACTTGCATAAGTATCCAATACTTAAATATATGAGAACTATGCCGTTGTGCCATCACAACTCGCACAAGTGCAATACTAGTCTATTCGCATTATCGATGTCCGATCTCGATAATACTCCGACTAGGGATATTTAATGATTAAACCTTTTATATTGATACTGTCTCATATCATCTCAATACGGAACTAATCATATGGACTTTTGCCATTAATATATTAAAGTAAATAATTTTACAAAACGGCAAAAGGCAATTTCATTATCACATAGTTAATTTTGTACAATAATACAATATCATTTACAAAATAGTGACGCTATGGGTCATAATGTCTAACACGCACAAGTGTAATACTAGTCTTTTACGTATTTACTCGATGTCCAACAATCTCGATAATACTCTGACAGGATATGTAATGATTTATCCTACGTGGACTGATTTGTCTCATATCATTCTCCGTCCAGGAACAATCTTATGGACTCTCATCATTTATATATCTAGGTGATCTAATCACAATGATAAGAGTGCAATCTCCTTTGTCACATAGTTAATTTGTACAAACAAACACCATGATCCGTACAAATAGTGACGCTATGGGTCATAATTGTCAACAATCTCCACTGGCCTATAGCCAGTCACTCGAGTCTCTGACACCTGAACTTGTACGGTTGGCTCAACTGCTGAGAAAAGCTTTCGTCAGCGGATTTTCATGATTATCGTCTGATGCGATTTATTCGATCATCACATCGCCACGATGTATGATCCGAACGGATCAGATGAATAGTCGAAGTATGTATCTGGATCGTTGATGAGACCATTGATTTTTTTAGCCTGTGCTGACGCCTAGCTTAGCTGCTAACAGAACCATATCTAATCTAATTAGGTTTGTTATTGAACCAGATGGCTTCTATTGCTGCTTCAGCTGCTGCAATTAACCCGCATTTGTTGTTTATTCGGTAACAATATCTTGCTTGGAAGATTTCCAGCTCACTGTACCGTTATTCAAACTGTATAGTACCGTTGCGACTTTTAGTCGTCTTTATCGGTTTAGGAAACTTGCTACAGTGACCCCAGTCACTTCAAGTTCTCATTCTCCATAGACTAAGACAGCATCCTTAGTTCTCTAAGATACTAACGGATGTTCTTAACATCAATCCAGTGACTTTCACTTGGATTGGCCTGTTTGTGAATCCATATGCTCAAAGCGTATGAGACACCAGGTCTCGTACATTTTTCAATGTACGGTTTCTCAAGGAGTATTCCGAAAGCCAAGCTTTCGCCGATAGTTATTTTATGGGAATATCATTTCCAAGAAATGACATATATTATCATTATTTAATATAGGACAGCCATTGTCAGTGCGCTCCCACTAACCCTCTTATATACACAAGAACCTTTCGTTTTGAATTGAATCATAAACTATTATGATTACATCAAAACGATAGTTCCAAGAACCTAATGCTTGCTTCAATCCAAACATGGATCGAATAACCCGCAAACCTTGTTTGCTAGTTACGTCAAAACCGACAGGATGTTTTAAACATCCTCCAAAAGGTTTCCTTTTAGGAAAATAATTTTCCCGTAAAGCTGTCATATTTCATAAATGAAATATGCAGCATTAGCAAGCATTATCCAAATGGATTTACCGTGGCAACAGGTAAATGGTTGAATCGTAATCAACATAATGTTGATAACGATACATTTCCGCTACAAGCCTAGCTTAGTACGTTGGTATGTTGCCATCCATGTACGTCGTCCTTAAAGACATATAGGTACCAATAGGCACAATGCCTTGTGGTACATCAACTAGTATCCAAATTGGTTGATATACATGGAATCCATTTCGGATTATATGGCACTTTGACATAATTAGGGAGTTGATACCTTGTATCACTTCCTCATACGTAGTCAGTTGGTATACCTCAATAAGATAGACATCTTTATGAGGTGAGATCAGAAACCCATACCCCAGGTTGTTTTCTGACTCTTTCGGACCTACGCGGTTCTTGTGTATTTAAAGATTAATAGTAATAGTTTCATCATTGATGAACTATTTGTGTTCCATTAGGATTCGGTGCCTTGAACAGTATTACTCCGATTTTCATCGAGTTTTACTATCCTTCCACTTACCACTGCATATCGGCATTCCTCTCAGGAAAATCGCATGGTGAGCAACAATCTAATTGTTCTCTTATGAGGTGTATAAGTACAATACTTATAGTATCCCTAGGATAACCTACATTTGGCACTTATCCAATTTGGGTTCATGTTTGGTATCATCCAAACGTATGCCTAGCATACCCAAATTTATCAGGAATGAGAAACCCGGTTTCTTTTCTTGTTCATATCTAATATGTTATCTGTCAAATAGATATTTATGGAACCTTATTCAAAATAAGTTCTTGCACTGTTTATGCTTATCCGTTGAAGGAAATGGTAGCTCAGAGCGACTCGTGATTAACCTTATCATGTCTAATAAAATTCGGTTAATCCTGTTCGGACACACCGTCGAACTGACGTGTTCCGGGAGGAGTCCTCATTGTAAGAGTACTATACTCTTTCAAGTATATGAGAAACTTATTGCTTAAGTATTTTCCATTACGGTCTTACCGTGACGGTTTAATAATATAGTCGATCTGTTTGTCTATTTCGTGTCAAAACTCTAAAAGTTTCCGATTTGTATTTCAAAAGAAACACATAACCATACGCGATGCCACATCCGTAAAGGTCACGAAATATTCATATCCACATCTAGCCTAGCTAGACATGGGCCCACTTGTTTCACTATGAACTAGGGCTAACAGATCAGTGGCATTTACACTTTTACCAAGTAAAGGTGTTTTAGGCACTTTGCCCAATAAACTAGATTCGTAGACTTTATTTAATTGGAATCAAATCAGTCCTAGTACCCACTCTTCGAAAGTGTAGATATACGATTCTTGTTTGATTGTGTCCCAGACAACAATGCCACAATTAGATTCTTCTGATCAAATCAGTTTGAGCTTATCTATTTGTCATGTTATATATATTTGAGATATTATTTATATTCAAAATATAAATTCTGTTATTCACATCTAATGTGTTTATCTCAATATCATCTTTATATAATAAAACACTTTAGTGTTCTAGAATATAAAGGTTCGCCCGCAGCGGGTCAAACACTAATATAGAGATAATGTATCTAGTCAAACTAGTTACACTATAACAGTTTCCTAATTTAGGTACAAACCCGAGGGTAGTTCCTAAACTTAGGTATCTACGGTTAAAACAGCGACAGTCGTCCCGTTTCCAGTTCGCAGATATATCTCAATTGAAGTCAGTATCCTGTTCAAAACATATTCTGAATATCAACTTTATATATCTTATGTACCACACTAAGTATCTAAAATCTAATTTTAATACTAGCTGTGAACATAATTATGACAATCATTTTTGAAGTCAGAGCCTTGCTCGTCTTCAATTCCTTCTTGGGATATGTCGTTTTATCATCCTAGAAGATTATAATGATTTTGCATTTGCCCTTTTCATATTCCAGAAGCCTTTGGCCAAGCCTCGGATTTCTAGAATATCGAAGTAAAGTGCGCCTTGCGCTACTTGCCTTATTGAAAACTTTGACTTTATCTCCTTGAGATTAGTCATTAATTCTCCAAGAATTATTTATTGTAATTTTTACTTCTAAAATCTAATTCTAGATTTATGAAGATCCTTCAATTTCAGTATCATACTTTAAGAATCTAATCCTTAATTCTGATAAGGAAATTAAGGAGTCTATATGACAAGTATAATGGATTAAGCACTAAAGTTATCATTACATGAATATTCCAAATATCATGTTCCACTTATTTGCTTAACTCCGGGTTTTAGGCATAATACGTTATTTTATCAAATAAAGTAACTTATTATTTTCCAGGACCATCCTGAAATTTTATTCCCAATTTTGAAAATTAAACCATTTAAATACATTGTGCAGTAAGAATCTAATCCTTAATTCTGTTGTTCTGATTTTCTTGAAAAATCAAGATGGCTAGTGACTTAGTTACTAAGTCATATTAGGTAATCTAAATAGATATATGTTTTAGGATATAATTCTCTAAAAAGAATAAGGTTTTTGTGCAGTAAGAATTGACGTGAATTAGTTCATGTCTTGAGATTCTTGACTGGCATTAAGAAAACCCAATTAGGTATTTGTTTATCTGATAATGACGTTTCTTAGCTTTAGTGACCTTTAGAGGTAATGTGTCTGACACAGTTTGCTAATCAACTATTTGCAATTATTGTGAATAGTTGAAGGCAAATTATAAAGCAAAAGAAATGAGATGTGTATAACTGTGTAGAGAATATTGATTATCACAATACAACAACTATAGGTATTGGATACCAGATCTCTCGTCTTGTTATTTAAAATAGTGTTTAATGATTGTTTTGATATTTGATATCAGAACTTGCGACTATTGGATAGTTACTCGTTCTTTATAAATAGTTATTTCATATTTTAATATGACTATTAGTGTCATTGATGAAAAGATAAACATTAACAAAAATATTCGGTTAACTAAATAACTTAGAACAATACTTTATGAGATTTTATCACATAAGCATTATACTTATTCCGTATAGTAAATGATGGTCTGATACAAGATCACACTGCATATCCTTATCCATTTAATAAATATTGTATTCGGGAATGTGATTAAATCTCATTTAACCAATGATCGTCATTGGACTACAGATTTGTTAAACTAATACGCTGGATATATGTAGTTTAATGAATTATAAATTTCCTTGGATAGTTTTCTTTACTTCGTAACTTAGTTAATGAATTGTCATGACTTAGTTACGTGTTTCTAAAAGAACACATATTGAACGTCTTGAATGGTTCAAGAACTTTTAATATGTTTCTGATGAAACGCGGATAGAATATTTTTTGACTAGTTCAAAGATATTCGATCTGAATTTTAGAAAACAATATCTTTAAAATTCATCATGAATCTTTGAATTGTTCAAAGATGTTTGATACGATCAAACATATGAATTTATGGCGATTAGTTTTAAGATTATTCAATGAATATGATTCTTACTTAATATTATTCTTTTACGATTCCATCGTGATGGAATTAGTCAGTGAGAGAAATCGAATCCTATACGATTTGATTCGTTTGATATTGAGCTTTACCGAATTAGTTTCAATACTCTTAGGGATATGCTCCAAAAACACTAATTCATCCTTTCAATTAAGGTTCCATTTGTTTCTACAATTACTTATATGATATGTATAGGTAGAAAATTCAAATCTTGAAAAGTTTGAGATTTGAGTCTTTCTTTTGTATAATTGTTATATAATTGAAAATTATTCGCGCCTCGGAGGCACAAGTAAAAGTTTATCATTTATTCTATTTAATATAATATTGTATTTTATTTAATAGAATATCTTTTCTACAATCCCGAGTAATAAAATTATTTTATTACTTGGTGTGTAACATTAGATATCGACCATTGTAGAAAAGACTTGACTTATTGAAGTCAATTGAGAGAATGATAAACTATAAATGAAACTACATAATTAATAAGATGGAAAGACCCTTAGACATCTTCCATATAAGTCCAATAGAATGTCAGAATCATTTGCGAAGTATTTGATACTTAATGGTTCTGTTGTTTTCTTATCAAAGAAAATTATCTTATAACTTATAGTGGGAGCAATATTTGATATCGATTTTCGGAAGTTAGCATTGAATCATAGATTTAAGATTGTTCGTAGCTTACTACGATCAAGTTTTTGAACTTGATTAAGCTTTCATTATGAATCGTTCATAAAATGTACAAATTGTTTGCGCAGTAAAAGCAAAGTGAGCTTATTAAAGGTTTGACCTTTATAGTACGACAGTGAGAAATACTCAGCAATCTATTGTAGATTTTAAGGAAACTTGTCTCTAGTCACACTAATTGAAGAATTAAGGATTTGTTAGTTAATGTTGATATTAAACTATGTATTTTAGTTAGGAATACAAAGTGGCATTTCTGAATGGTTTCTTCAAAGAAGAGATCTATTGTGATTTCTTTTCTTTGAAAAGTTCATTCTAGAATGGCCCTAGTGTTTGTATTCTGCTAAAATTACGGTTTGGTATACTAGCTTATAGAGCCTATTGTAGACTTAGGTTAGCTTTTCGAAAATCTGTGTTCTCTAATTTTGATATCATTCAGATTGTCTGATTTATCAAAGCATATAAAATATATATATGATAGTAGGGTTAGTGGAAGCGTACCAATTTCTTTCTTCTGTTATATATCCTAACGACATTATCATTATTAATGTAATAATGAGATGTTTGTGAGGTAAAAGGTTTACCTAAGTCTTATTTTCTCCATGATAGCAATGTGAGTGGTCTCTATTATATTCGATATACGTTTTTATATATGATATAAAATAAGAGACTTGTGAGATACTCCCATTAGTCGTGCATTAGATATGATCTAATAAAGGACACAACAAGACTATCTATGTGACAGTTAGTATCATTATTTGACAGTTAGTGTGTCTCTTGTATATAGTATTCATCCTTCATAAAGGATGATTCCTTTTTCGAAAGAGAAATTGATTAGAATGTCTAGTCATTTATGTATCATATGATGATGGCATAATGAATACTATATTATGTACGATTAAAGATATCAATTTAATCTTAATTGTTACGAGCTTTTTTGATATGTTGTAGACCATATGATGGGTCTTGAAACATGTTCTTTGTTATCTTGGAGATATTAAGAACGAGTTTCTTATTCATGGAGAATATAGTCTGCAACCATTAGGGTCTGATGTAACATCCCCGATACGGGAATGTTACCGGCAAGCAACAAATCCCACTGTCGCTTAAGCCTCTAACACATGTACTATGACACTTGCTTTTACATTTAATGCCATGCAATGTTACTGAATCACACATGCGAACTTGAATACCTAAATGAACTTGAAGGCAAGATCACACAATCAAACATATGTGCATATATATATATATATATATATATATAATTATGAGTATTTACAACATGTATACAACAACAAACACATGTTACTGATACAACACAATGACATCTGAGAGGACTACACTTTATATGAACATAGTTCTGGAAGGATGGACCCGACGACTAATGCAGTGTAACATTTGTCCTGGAACTGGGTCTCCAAAACGGCACATGGCTCACCAAAAGAAGTATCCGGCAAAAGAACTGAGAATTGGTGGGGTGAGTCCAGAGGATCTCACTGAGTGGAGCTACAAAATAAGAAACTGAATTAGAACACTATATGAAACCATTTATACTTAAATATTTTCTGAAAACTTTCCTTGAAACTGGTTCTATTTCTTTAAAACTAGAAATTATTTTTCTGAAAACTTTCTGTGAAAGATAGCTTTGGTGCCGTAGAAAAACTTGACGCATTGGGGCATTATGTATCGCCGTCCCCCCACACGCCTAATTAGAGCCAAAAGGGTAAATCCATGACTTTGGGGTGTTACGTATCGTCGTCCCCCCAAAGCATGCCACTCATGTCCCTGAAATTGGTGGTCTTGGGGCATTATGTATCATCATCCCCCAAGCCACAAACTAGAACTGGGGGTGCGGATCTATGCTACCCTCCAAGCTCTGAAAATAGGGTCTAGAGGCGTTACGTATCGCCGTCCCCCTAGCCCTGAACTACGTGTGCACACGGTCTCTGTCCATCAATTCTATAAGTAGGAGCTGAGGGGGTTTTTTTCCCCATGCATCGAAAAACATAAAAATATTACTGAGAAACTTTAAAACTTTCAAATCAAATCTCATTTAACACGTAACTAATAATTAAATAAGGCTAACGCCCTAAGACTTTAAAAATAAGTCTTGAAATATATTTTAATCTGAATCAAGTAATCATAAATTCAATCTGTAAGAAAATAAATCTCCACTCACAGATTTAAAGTCCAACTAAGTTCCCTTCACGTCGCCGGGGGCGAGTGCGGCTCCTAATGAGTATCTATATAGAATACATGGAAATAGAATCATCAGTTATAAAATACGACTTATAATCACATAAAATTCTTTAATCTAATTGGATTACCCCCTTAGAACATTTTGTTAGGGATATGCCCTATACCCAACTTGTGGATGGACTATATGTACATGTATTTGTAATATTTTCATTAATTAATAAAATGGCAATCTTTATTATATGTTTCTTACATAACTTATATGAATCATCAACACTGTAATAAAGCCCTTGGAGTAATAAGACGATGGCTTCCACACCTTATGAGAATCATTACTCTTAAATGTTCCTAGTCATAGTTTTGTGAATAATCTGGGCGTTCCCAAAGCGGAGAAACTAGCATGATGATATGATCCGCCCTTAAGTGGGGTAGCCGATCTCATAGGCTACTAGCGGAGATCCGTCCGCTTGGTGTATCACATGGATGCATGAGTTGCTCGTGTCCATTGAACTAACCGCCGAAAGTTTTCATATGGAGTGTTTATCCCATGTGTCTGTGAGAACTTTCATGTATCGATTATATGACTAGTCCTTAGACTTAAGGTCTTTACAATCTTATGTGTGGATCAAATAACTTTGACATTCTCCTTCCCCGGTTCAAAAGATCCGGTCATAAGGGTATGATTGGGTCATTTGTTGAAACACATGAAGTTTGTAAGGATACAACAGAGAATCGCCACTCTCTCGGATAATATTTTCTTATAAGAGTAGTATTCCAGTTCGCGGGTTGATATGTGTGATCAGTGGTTGAGACTGTGGCCACAACGGAAGAATCATGTGAGATTCTTGGGTTAGCATGATTCATGACACTATCAACATCATACTTTTTACCATATGGGTAGAAACTTTTCGTACCCTAGGTCAATAGGTGGGGATACAGTGAGGCGAGGGTGTTGGTTTCTATAATATGTCCCAAGGAAAGATTAAGCATTCATGAAATACTATAAATGAATATATATAAAAGACTTGAAGCATGGCGGAATCATACTTACAAAGCTATGTGATGAAGAAGATGATCAAATGGTGGAAGCTCCAAGTGTT
The DNA here is from genome assembly GCA_019454045.1 of Zanthoxylum bungeanum. NCBI lineage: Eukaryota > Viridiplantae > Streptophyta > Magnoliopsida > Sapindales > Rutaceae > Zanthoxylum > Zanthoxylum bungeanum. The sequence goes on from SKCR01049008.1 coordinate 39,582, forward strand.
GGAAGATTCGGCCAAGAGGAGGAAGAAGACTTGAAGCTCCAAGCTTTTGTATTCCAAGCTCTTTGATGGTTTCCCTATCACCTCTTTTGATCCCTTGCTTGTGCTAGCAAAAATGGAGAATAGAAGATCAAATCTTCCTTTGTCCTTCCATGGAGTTCACGGCAATGTGAAGAAATTTGAGAGAGAAAGAGTTTTGTGTAATTAATTTTGTTTTACCAAAAATCAATTTATATTTATGCCATAATTTTATTAAATTAATAATAAATCTATGACACAAACCATGCAATGGCTTAGAGTGTCAAACACTCAAACTCCATGCAAAACATTTGAGTGTAATGCACACTATCACCATGCAATGCCTTATCAATTAAATAATGCATATAATGACAAGTGTCATGTGGGCCCCACACGTTTCCCAATGAAAGTGGGCCCACGTCCACTCACGCGTTCGGGTTCGATATTTCCGAAATACCGAGCTAGCGTCGCGACGTTAATTAAATCGGATTTAAATAAATAATCGCTCCTAGCGAAATTATTATTTACGTCGCTTACGAATTAATTCTAAATTAACTCATATGCCCGAATTAAAATCTAATTTTAATTTCGCGTCGAAATCGAATTTCGATTATTATATCGAATACAATAATTTTATCGATTAATTCCAAATTAATCATTCTCTCTCTAAATTAGGCA